>JABSTR010001275.1:0-90978 GCA_013339765.2 Haemaphysalis longicornis
ACCATGTATCTATTTAAGAAATTTGTCTGTTTGGAATTGAGGTGAGTCTCTTGGAGACACATGAGACTTGGCTGATTGGCATGCAGGATATCATACACATCATCAAGATTTTTAAGGGAGGGCCTCTGCAGTTCCATTGAATGATGTTTTCTGTTCCCATTATTTAGGTTTAAGAATGAATGGAGTGTGTGTATGTGTTCATGGTGTCGTCTTTCGGGGCTGTTTACTCTGGGGTTAGGCTTTTTAAGGCCTGTCTGTAGGCTTGGAAGTCGGTGGCCGCGTCCTTGCGCTGCGTTGCAGGCAGGAACGGCCCGACATCCATCTCGTCGTCGGATGTCCGAGGGGTGCCCGACGGACCGGGCCCCCCGGACTTGGCCCCCCCTCGGGAGCCCTTCGTTTGAGCCGCCACCGCCGAGGGCGTCCGGGGCACCAGAGGTGGCACGGGCGGTGCGGTGACGGTGGGAGCCGGTGCGGGGCCCGTGGTGTCCATCACCTCGGTACCCTCCAACGGACTGGAGGACGGGGAGACAGAGGCGGGAAGCGGCACCGGTCCCGACAGAAGTGGTTTGCACCACAACCGCTGCCTGCCTCAGCAAGCGGCGTGGTGCCGGGTTGGGCTGCGTGAGGCAACCCAGCGGGGGCGGGGGCGGGACCAGGTCAGACTCCGCTGAACTGGGTCCCTGTGGAAACCAGACGCCGCTCTCCGCCCCCCGGGCGAGCCGCGTCTGCGTACCTCCCCAGAGGAAAAGAGGCGAACCTCTTCCGCGCCTCTGGGAAGGTGATGTTCTCCGTGACCTTGATGTTAATTATCTTTTTTTCCATTTGGAATTTTTCACACTTGCGGAGTACGCTGCAGTGCGGACCGCCGCAGTTCACACAAGTGAGGGTTTCGGAATGGACAGTTGTCAGTCGGGATGATCGTGCGCCGCGCATTTCGCACACGTCGTTCGGCCACGGCAAGAGGTTGTACCGTGCCCGAACCGCTGGCACTTAAAACAGCGCCGCGGATTCGGAGTGTAACGGACGGATGGAGCAACGGATGAAACCTGCATTGATGTGTTGTGGAAGAACTGCGCGGTCGAATGTCAAGATAATGTGCTTGGTGGGAATCTCCTTGTCGTCTCTGCGGATAGTGATGCGTCTCACGGCAGTGACGCCCTGATCCTTCAAGCCGGCAAGGAGATCCGCATCCGTTTCGTTCAGGAGATCTGTTTCGGATATCACACCCTGGGAGCTGTTGAGGCTCCGATGGGGTGTGACCCTGATGTCTAGATCAGCCAGTCTAGTCTGAGCTAGAAGCTTCGTGGACTGCTGCTTGTCATTTGTTTCGATGAGGAGTTCACCAGACCTTTGTTTTTTGCACTTATATGATTTTTCCTACTATGGCTTCAAGATACTTGGCGATCAAGAAGACTGACTGAGATGCTAGAGGGTGGGTTGGATTGAGCGATTCCATCACAAGAAATCGAGAGAAATTATCCGGTTCAGGAAATGTTAAAGATGGCAATTGGGGAAAGATACTTCGGTGCGGCCCCTTTTCAGGGACCGATCACGTTTGGGGGGGGGGTTTTGAAAATGCCATAGAGCATAGTATAAAAGCAGGTAGACTGGGGTACTTTCTTCTTTGACCTTACCCTGGTAGCCAAAGAGGTCCCGGAGCTCCCTGCTGGTAGACAGACAGGGAGCCCATCCGCCGGAGCTTGACCTGGCTCCGACGGCCACCGTAGAGGTTTCTACCCTTCACCTTAAAAACACATCACCACGTTGGATCCAGCTTATGTTTGGGGGCTGCGGGGTCCGCGGTATCGCCAGTACCGTCACCAAGATTGCTCAAGGTGCCCCGTGCGGGGCACGGGACCTTCTGGAGTGAAAAGACGTCACGCAGTTTTATATATTATTTCGCTTAAATAAAGGTTTCTCACTAGGTCGAGCTGTGTCTTTTAACAGCGGAGCTCCTGTACAAACCGTAAGTTCGCGCCGTCGCAGAAAAAAAAAGATGCCGAGACAATGCCGTGCGCCCGTGAGCGCGTGCCTCACAGCGAGCGCAAAGCGGCGTCGGTACGCGCAATGGCTATACGCCTCGAGCGCGGCCTGTAGGGGCGCCACTGAAATCCCCCTAGCGGCCCGTTTCGAAAGCAGGCGCGGGAGTCCCCGGCCCGCTCCCCCCTGTCGCCGTTGCTTTTGGGGCTCGTTCAAGACAGCGATTTACCGTTTGTCCGCGTTCGAAATACCGAATAACGTGGAGCAGGCACTCTGTTTGCAAGCCTGGTGTGTTCACGAGAGTATAAACGTTTATGACGCGATCTTAGGAAGATCTATATCAGCGCCGGGCGTGTGTCCCAGGCCGGCGTCCCGAAGCGAGCATTTGCATGTAGCTGATTGCAATTCCGCTGCCCTGAAATTTGGTGGCAGTGTCTCCGTAACCAGTGTTTCCTCCGATGGTCATGTTGCGGCCATACACACTATGATGTAAATCGATTTTGTGCACTTACAAAATCTAGCGGAGCACTCATACCTGACAGCACGCAAGTTACGCCTGCCAATATCACATATCAGATATTGATCAGTACATGAACAAGCTAATGCGGCATAAATTTCGTACCAAAGAAGTACGATGGATAATGCAAAATTACACTCCTGAGTCAGCACACGACGACAAATTTATTGCTGGGTCGTCTTGTCCCGAGCGAGGTGAGCGCTCGCAAAGATTCATCTGTTACATTTATCCTCCACGAGAAGCGCGAAGATGGGCTTATAAAGAGTAATCCGCGTCCGTGACCAAACTCTTCTTCGAAACACCGTCGTATGAGTCATGACACAGGGAGACTGCAGAATCTAGCATAAACCGAAATCAGAGAACCCTTATCAGATACGACACTCTTCCAACGAGCCCGTGTGTACGAGATTTCGGCACGCGTTAAGGCTCTAGGTGGTCAAAATTAATCCGGAGCCCTCCACTACGGCGTGCCTCATCGTCTCCGTTGCGTCGGCGCGTTAAACCCTGCAATCAATCAATCAACTCTTCCAACGACACCTCGTATCGCTTGTGAACTGCCTACCCTGTATTCTTCAAAAAATGAGTCCGCCGAGTGATCAGCCATTTTTCAAGGCGAAAAACAAACGAAAAGTGAACACGCAGCTTGTGTGTGTGATTACTAAAACGTTCATTCGTTCATTTCGCTCCGCATTTGTAAACAACGATAGTTGAGCGTCCTCCTCCTCATCCCCCCCCCCACCCGCCCATGTCTAGCGAAATATCAGTGCATTTCGCATCTAGTTTGTCTGGTGAATACTACCTTGCTCAAACAAACGTCTTTAGCCTTTCAGAAGCTGCACTCGTTTTTTTTTTATTCCCGTACTATTCTATTTATTCCTTACTTGCAGACCATTCATTTTCCCGTGGTTTCATTAACATATACCTTGGTTCTTACTATAAGGCATGAGTGGGCACATATCTGACTTAACATTTTCTTTTCCGTACTTAATATTTTCGCGTGGCTTATATTCCCATAAAAGGCACAAGTTTTTGTCAGCTATTGGGTTATCACATCCCCGAAATATATTTTTCTACGACGTACGTATTCGAAGCAAAGCCGCATTTGTTGTCCGCGCTGCAAAACGAACCAACCTTTTACAGTGCCAATATCAGGTCTAAACGAGGCGACAATAAATAGAATTCACTTGTGCTGACGTGTTCGAAGGTGACACCGGTGATATGCTGCTGCCATCGCCGACGCCCGCAAGAGCGGCCAAGAAGCGCGCAGAACCGCCTCCCCGGGTAGCTCTTGTTGGCGTTAGAGCGCTCTACCAAGACGCAGCTGTTTTTTTTAAGTGCCCTAAACGTGCAGTTAGCTTACAGACGTCACCATAACAAGTTGTTTAGAGCGCGAAAAGGCAACCAAAACACTGCATGACCACCTATCAGCCACGCAGCGCTAATCCCGCAAACGCCGCGGAGAAGCGGCGGCAGGCGGCGCAGCGATCGCGAATCTCAAGGCGTATTGCAAAATAAAACGGGCAAAAATGCCCAGGAGCGAAAAAATGGTGAGCGCTCGTGTGCGTGTGTGTCCCGGCGATCGCCGAGTCCCCGGCTCACGCAGTGGCTTTAGCAAAAGAAAACCTCCAGCGTTGTCGTCAAGGGCTTGAGCTCGACGACAGCGCCTGACAAAAAAAAAAAAACACCTCTAAAATGTGAAATATTGAAATAACTTTCAGCGATAATGCTAAAGGTGAAAAGAACACCTTGTTTGGGAGAGGTCAGCCGGGCCACCGCATTCTCTAGAAACCGTTATTGGATAATTGGAGACATGGCTACGAGTGTGCCACTCCTCCCCGAGACGACTCGCAGATCCCGGCATCACTGCCTCGAGTCAATGACTAAGAGCTCGTGGAAGTTTACAGTGCTGAGGATGACTCTGCATCCCCCACTCTCTTAGAAGAAGACCTCTTCGATGCATATGACGACGATTACTAGCACAGCTACTACACTCTAAGCTGGGTAACGCTTAATAGAGGTATACATTTGCGAATTTTTGTTACCTATAATTTATAAGGTACAAATCTAACCTATATCTTCGTAACCTTTATATACGTATACACGTAAGGGTTACTCAGTTATGGGTTACTTTGCAGCTTTTAGCATGTACACCCTTATATAAGTTACATGTACCGCCGTCCAAGGCCACACACCTGGAAGGTGTCATGTTGCGCGCCAGGCGCGCTTTCGCCGGCGCGGCTGTGGCGACACCCCGAAGGCGCCTTTCCCGCGTGGTAAACAAACATAGCGTTAGTGGAAGACGATATGTGCGACCATGCTGTCCATTGCGCCGTCTAAGCTTTTGCGTGGGGGGTCTTTTGTTCGTCCCTTGAATAAACTGCCGGCCACACGGCTGGGGATATAAGAGAAGTTACTCTTATGATTCCTAAAATTGCGGTGTCAGAAAGCTTGAAAATGTCCTCTTAATATATATGCTTTGCATTACCTGTTCGATAATCGTTACCCAGGTTGTCACCCAAAAATCTTCATGAGTATTGGCAACGCTTAAGGCTTATAAGCAGGCATAACTAAATTTGATGTTTGCATCAGCTTTGTGCCGTTTAAGAAACCAGTATCAAACATGCATGATAGGTCTTTTGCTAAATTGCGGGCATGAATTTGGGCTTTAGTTAAACAACATTAGGCTTTAGTGAAACCAAGCTTTAGTGGAAACATGCACTTGATAGCATACTTCAAAAGGACGCCGAAGTTGTGATAACATAGCCTTAAGCCAAAAATCCTTGTCTGGCAACTTAGGCCATGATTATCAAAAGAGAATTGCAGTAGATGCACACATGTTTGCGCATTTAACAGGAGCACATTTCCAGAAGTTTGGCATCAGTAGTTTTGAACATTCACATTTATTATTATGAAACACCTGTGGGCTATTTATTAAAAAGCAAAGCTGCGAACCACCCAATGTTATTATCGTTCCTTAATGAGTATTAGACGAGTGCGGATTCCAGGGCGAATTGATGTTTCCTATATTGCTTTAGACTTCCAGGTAAAATTCGGTTTATTCATATATCCTTATTAAACCTATTTAATAAATGTTGCGTGAACAGCTTCACAAACATGGCCAAATATACAGATTCTTTACCTCAATATTTGCACGGATGTATGCAAAGTATTTCGAATTGTTTGGATACTGCCATTGAACAATTTCAGACGAATTCGAGTTTGAGCTACATTTATAAGATGGTTCTCAGAGGTGCACTTTCCCAGTACAGCGTTATTGTCATGGTTCCCCACAGAAAAACCGCAGAATGTCGGAGTGTAGAAAAAATTACAAATTCACTGTTTCATACAAAGCAGTGTTTATGGCTATGTTCCCTACATTCTCCGTTTCACTCAGAGTCTAATATTACACTTGGAATTCACTCGTCTTTACGAATCCATCTTTACACTTCCCTCTTAGGTTCCTCTTTACAGTTCCACCTGAGTTGTGATTCCCACGCCAAGTTATCGTTTTTTATGCAGCACTAACAAGTTTCTAGGCCGATTGCAATGTGTCTTTTGGACAAACTTTAAATGGGATCTATAATTTCCTGCATGAAAAAAGGCGCTTGGAAAAATTCAGAGATTAGCTTCGCAATTTACGTAGTACACATGCAGGCACAAAATCAGGGCAGGCTGAAGATTTCCCGAGGTCATCTGAATAACTTGTTCCCTGCTGCCGCAGATGGAGGTATGTATGTGAGGGGCCGTCACTTGGATTTCCCCACCTTGAAGAGCCATCTACAGAAAATTTCAGAAAAAGAACAAAATCCAGTGCAATCATAAGCCCCTCTCACCAAACCACAGGCATGTGAAGTACGAAAAATATATTGCACGAAAATGAAGACGGAGACCAGAGAATGAAAGGAAAGGCCACACCAGAGAAGGAGTGATTTACGGCCTTTCAAATAATTTCCAATAATTTCAGTAATCGTTGCACAGAGTAATTTGGCCGCATTGTTCAGAACAACGCGAAGCCACTATAGTCATACCGGCCAACCTTCCCGAATTTTAATCGTGCCGTGTTCCAGTTTATCTCGCGAAATGTTTCTGCATGCTCACCCAGAACAGGCAGAAACTTTGGGCTACGAGATAAACTGACGTACATTTGCAAAAGAGAAACAAAAACATTTCCGCGCCTTCATGTGGAATCACTAGTACACGCAACAGAGCGAACGTCGCACTAAACCCAGGAACCGTGCTTTCACGATGCTGACGCCACCTGCGTCACATTTTTGGCTGTACTTAAGCATCCCCCTACCTCCCTTTTGAACAAGGATCCCACGTGGAAGCAGAAACGTTTTTCATTTCAGTAAAGTGTTTTTATCGGTGGTTTCTCCCTCGGCTATTAGAAACAAGGAATCGCCAACTTACATTTTTTCTTCGTCCAGATCTGTTGTGGGAGAAGATACATCTAGAGCTTGCAACAATCTTCAAGTGGCATTCCAGGAGGTCTGTACCTGTAATGACTCGAAGGGTTATTTGGGTTAAACGTAATAGGCTTTAGAGCTGGGCAGTTGGTATACATTCATAATGAAACAACACCTCAAACTTGACAAGACGAAGAAAAGAACACAGCACAAGCCCTCACTAACAACTGAAGCTTTCTTAAAGAGCTCTTTTCGAAAAAGAGTTCTTCTTGTTGGCTCTGCAAAACCACGCATCTTATAGAATAGCTACAGTTGCTAAAAAACTACTAAGCTCCATGCTGAGGTAATCGTTATGTGAATTCATACCGTTCATGTAGTAACGAACTGATAGAAAAAGTCACTAAACATGAGGCAAAATAAGATACGAAGTATAACATCATAACACTTGAAGAAAGGCCTTGCATCTTCACAAGTGAATCATACTTTTGTCTGTGCAGGCCTGGGTGCCATCTTTACAAAGAATATTTGAATGAATGTGTTTTAGTCATTGCATTTTCATACCGTTGTTTCCACTAAAATCAGACTTCATTACAACTTGTGTCATACGCAGGGGAGTCCTGGTTGTCAGCTCAAGGAACACTGCCTGCAAGAAAAACTGTAGTGCTGATAAGTCATAGCATAGGTAGCCAGATGCAACCACACTTTTCGAACAGCCAGGAACCGATGAGGGTGCAGCACCCATTTTTACACCTGCACCTGTCTCTGTGTAATTCGTCACAATTTCTGTATCATCAAAAAACAACAACAATCAAGCAGCCTGCGTGCTGGCTCATACATACCACTATTCTGTAAAGTCGCTTTACTCCACTACACTAGGATCACGCGAGACAACCATTTGCCCTGCAATACCACGGGAATAAATAAACGACTGATTTGTACGAATGAGAATAATAAACCCACTTAACATGGTAAAAATGGCCCGCTGTCTCAAAACGACTAACACCACATTTACCCACTCAAGGAAAAGAATGACAAAAATGAAGAGTGTTGTACTGTGCGGTAGAGCAAACTTTTACAAAAAAAAGAGGCTTGTGCTGGACAAAAGGGAGTTTAGAAATTTCGGGCAGCATTTAGTGGATTACTTTTCTGCAGCACACACCTTGTGTTTATCCGGATATATTACTACAAGACCAATAAACTAGACACCATTCCGAATATATGCAGCGAGAAAAATGAGCATTTCCCGACGGCTGAAACAAAATGATAATACCCAGAGAATAGCGCGATAATATAAGACTTTAATGGAAAAAAAATTCAATTATTCAAACAGCTACCTGACAATTACATGGACCAATAACTTGTCAAGTGCGCCCGATGCCCCCAACAGCGTAAACAAAACGCTCAACACATGACGAAGGCGCGCAAACAGAGCAGAAAGCAGGTCACGAGCGCCGTTATCAGTTATAATGTGTGGGCTTTCCCGATCGTCCGCTCTAGTCTGGCGCAACGAACACAAGCCCGTGATTTCATTCAATTGCCGTCGCGGACAACAGAAAACGTCCAGCGAAGCAACCAGTCAGGTAACAAAAAGCCCTCTCGAATGCTGCAATTTCGCGCCGACGCAACGCAGGCGATGAGGCGCGCCGTAACTCCGGATTAATTGAGATCATCGTGCGCCGAAATCTCGTACACATCGCCTCATCAAAAAGCCGCCCGCGAATCGAACCCGCGAAATGCTGCAATTTCAAATTGAAAAGCCCCCAGCGAAAAGGTACATCCAATGAAAACACGGAAACCGTTACTGGAATGTACTCACCGAGTTCGCTTTCACTGGCGCCGGGGCACTGGTCCAAAATGCGAACTTGATACTGGTCGTAGAAGAACGGGCTGTGTAGCGCTGCCAGTCACAAATGGGCTTGCCGCAGCCTCCGCGACTCACGCCGACAAATAAGTCTTGCAACAGCAATCCTCGCTTCATCGTAAAGGTATCAAAGCGGTAAAAAGGCTCGAGTGGCGCGAAAACGCGGCCACTGGGCCTGCGGCCCGCCATTTCTCTATATCCCGTCATGCAACGGAGAAATCCACGACCGCCTGGAGAGAAGGCGCGACGAGCATCTCTTAAAGGTTACAGGGCATTTTATAGGTTACAACGTAAAGGTTACATGTCAGATTTTGTTGAAGTAACCTATAAATCATTGATGTAACCTATAAACCGATTTTAACTTCACGCTTGTAACCCAGAGAATGGACTGGGTTAAAGAAAACATCAAAATGGATTAATTGTGACCTTTATTTTATAGGTTACTTCCGTTCAGAAGTTACATTATGGGTTGCAAGGATTAGAGTGTATGGAAGTAAATAATGATACTGGAATTCAGTATGTTATGGCAATGCTCACCTGCAACAGCTTCGCCATTCGTATTGCACGTGAGTACAAGCTTCCCTGAATATATTTCTTATTTTCAATCACCACAACGCCCACAGACACGCGCCCACACAGGCAGAGACCACTACGATTAAACTGGGTATGCGTCTCGCGAAACGCCCATCACACGGCAGACGGTACGCCATGAATGATGCCTTGTCTGCTTTTGTTAACGCGTAACTCGGGTGCCACCCTTACCCCTCTTGAGTGAGGAAGCGTGATAGCACAACTGCAATTTGTTTGCTACGTTTTCGTGTCCCCTTTGCTTTCCAACTCATATTCTGAACTTCTCCACATCTCACGACTTTGCCCCCTGGCAATACCTCCCATTGTCACGCGAGACCTTTTCGCCGAGTTGGTAGATGGTGCGAATGGGGCGATCGAATAATAAGAGTCGCTGATGCCTCGAAGGCGTTTTCAGGCCTGTAAAAGAGCGCGTACGCGTTGTGAGTGTTTAGAGCTCGCATCGCATTACAGAAACACAGATATTCTGCACATAAAAGCGAAATGTGCAGTTGGGCGATTTAATGAAGGAAAACCTACTTTTACGAGGTTGACCTAAATCATTGGCCATATTCTGCTACTTTTGTCTGTAGCGATATCGACACGTTAATTATAATGAAGTACTTCAATGACGATTGTGAATAGTCTTTAGTTGACTCGTCTTCTGACTTAAAGTGACATGTCTACGGATTATCACCAAGCAGATTCTAAGGGAGGAAGAAAAATAGGAGGAGGAAGGAAAAACCTTTACCGAAGCCGATAATGACCCAAATAGACACAATGCCACAGGAGTTTCGCGAAGGTCGCCATCAATTGAAGCTATTACTGATTGGAATATTGGGTTGTGAAATCGATTTTCAAATGGATATCATAAGTTAACATTTAAAACATTTCATTATATGATTGATAGATACATCTGTGCATTTATTATATGATTGACCGATTCATTGCTTGCTTGATTGATTGATTGATTGATTGATTGAATATTTGATTATTGATTGATTGATTGATTGATTGATTGATTGATTGATTGATTGATTGATTGATTGATTGATTGATTGATTGATTGATTGATTGATTGATTGATTGATTGATTGATTGATTGATTGATTGATTGATTCCTTCATTCATTCATTCATTCTTTGCAATTGAGTTTGTTGCGTGCGTACCCATCACTTCCAAACCTTACACACGTGGACGGGTGTTGCATTGGCGGCGACTGCTCCACTACATTTTGAAAAACCCAGTTTGGTCGCATGTTGGTGGCACATACATAACCATTCATATTTTATATTGAAACACAAGCTTCAAACACTTGAGAAACCCTAGCCTTCATTTTTATCGTCACGCTGAGGAATTTTCATGTTTTTTTTTCATCTAACCCGTCGCGTTGGCTTAACATTTCGCTTCGTGTAGTACTTGTAGCATCCGGAGTGCCCCAGGTATCCATGTTTGGGTATTTCTTATTCATACTTGGTACTAGTTACGTGCCTGCTAATGCCTATTGAAAGAAATGCTATGTGCTCAGGGCTGAATCTGTTATATCAGAAGTACAATTATACAGGGGAACACTCCCCACAGATAACTTAACATAGTTGCAGAATGGTGCTCTGATAGTCTGACTACAATCCACGTAAAAGGTCAGCATGCATAATATAAGGAGGAACAAAATATCAAATATTTTGCTACACGACAAACTGCGCAGCTCTGATCGAAGTACAGATACAGCCGGCCAATTTTAGATAATACCGCGGGAATCAACCATTTCTTGGGTCAGCGAAATCTCGGGGTGCAAATTAAATAAATGAGTCAGAGTGAGAACGATCGCACCACTAAGGTGTCGTCTGCTAGGCTCTTTTCAAATGCACGTCAGGTACCTCGTGCAGATACAAAATCTTCTGGCTATATTCCTGGGCGCCCTGGCCTCGCAGCATGAGTTTAGAAAGACGATTAAGGTATCTTTACACACTTTTACGTACTAGCTACAAAAATAAACTTTTCTCAGTAAATTTTGCATTTACGAACTTTCCACTGCCGCATTTACGGCCGAGAGGCGCGGCCACTGTTATAAGTTACACGGCAGCGAGTAGCCGCGCTCTGCAGAGCGCCACCACTGGCGCAGCCGGAATCTTGTGACACATTCGCGATAAGTGCCAAAGGCGGAGATACCTGCACGGCGTCTACTAATGTTCCCGCCCCCATAGAGTTCCTTAGTATGCATACTAAAGAGCAAACTGCACCTGGGAATCCATGTCGTCATGGGGGATTATGGGAAGACCCTCGCTTCTGACTTGGGCTTGGCATGACCATTGGATTCTTCAGCGGTTTTTTGTATTTGACTTTTGCTATGCATTAACACGTCTACGAGCTACAAGGCAGCAGAAATGCTCCCTGATCTGTGGTAGCCGAGAGCCGTGGCAACTGCATGCTTTGCGAAAGAGGAGAGGCAGTGCGTGATCGCACCGAACGTTGGTCACGCCGGAGTCGAAGGAACGTGTGACTGAGCGGGTAATATGCCGCCGCGAAAGTTGTAGCTGATGAGGAAAAAAGAAACCAATTGTAATTCGACGAAGATCAGATACGGCAAATGGGGAGTCTGCGCCACCAATATTTTGTCTTTCCTCACAACTATTCAACGCCACGTTTTCCTGCTTCTTCAAGTATGAACTGACTCGCTCAGCAACAAGTTTTGTTTAACTACCCGCCGCGGTGACTCAGTGGCTAAGGCGTTGCGCTGCTGAGCACGAGGTCACTGATTCGATTCACGGCCGCGGCGGCCGCTTTTCTGATGGAGGCGAAAGGCAAAAACGTCGTGTGTACGAGATTTCGGCGCACGTTAAAGATCCCCAGGAGGTCAAAATTAATCCGTAGCCCTCCACTATGTCATGCCACATCGCCTGCGTTGCGTCGGCGCGTAAACCCTACAATCAATCAAGCTTTGCTTAACTTTAGCTGACGGTCGGGGCACAGGTTCACCACGAAGGCGGCGTTTTCATAGGCACGCTCAAAAGCATTTCCACGCTTTTCAAACAGCCTATGATTTGAAATAATGGTAAAATAATAAAATAAGAGTCTCTAATGAGTTTATCCCAAAATATTTACATCGTGCTTAACTACCAGCTTGGCCTGCAAAATAGTAGGCGCAACCATTCCAGCAAAAATACGCTTTACTTCCTTTTTCTTAGCTTTAAAACACCTATTTTATTTCCCACTTATATAATAACACACAATTATTTGCCTTTTTGTGGCGCTGCGTTCGAATATACGGCCACTAAAACATTTCAACCAAAGCCAATGACGAAACTAAGGTGAGCGCGTGGTATAATGGCGGCCCAAAACGACACAGGCGGCCTTGATGTTAACCGCATAGACGGTAGCGCCAGATTCCTCTCTAGTGTTTAGTAAAAAACTCTATACCTGCCCCTTCACAGTGAGCGGAAAAAGGACACAAACAATGTAGCGATCGTGCTGCACTAAAATGTGTACGAACTTAGTAATCAAAGTACGCATTACAGCGCACAGAATATTTTAACTGCGCGTCTTCTACATCCGGAGCATCAGATTCTTTAGGCTGTCAGCATTTTTATTTTTGCAAATACAAAACCACACCACCAAACAATGTTGATTTCTTAACATACGCTCCCCATTTATTCGAAACTAATTTACGAAACATTTTAAGATTTCTTGTGCATTTTTTATGCTCGCCTTGGTAACTCAGTTCGATTACTTCAATAAAGCAACATGCATGCAGTGCTTTTGTAGAAGAGGGCGCGCGGTAAAGGGGTAGGAACCGTAGCAGACGACGGGCAGCCATCTTCGCATGTGGCTCTGGTTGCGCATGCGCCGCAACATTCCCCCGGCGCCAGTCGTGGCGCTCCGCGTAGCGCGGCCACACGGTCTGCGTTACCTCTAACAGAATCCGCGCCGTCCATGGTTGATAGAGTGGCGATCATGTAGCGTTGTGCTTGTTTCATTTAAAACACGCGTTTTCCCTCCTCGCTTCCAATGGCGTGCAAGTGCAAGATCACTGCTAGATTTCGCCACCGTAAGAAGAAGCAGCGCCTCCACGGCCATAAATCCAAGCCTTGACCTCGCGCTCCAAAGGAGTGTGTACGGTGCCCTTACCTTCCCTGCGTAGATCGCTTAATTGCTTGTAGCGAATATTGAAGGTCTTTCCGGCTCTGTATTTGCATACGTGCTCATAAAAGGACGGTATATCCAAATGTCGTCAGCCTTCTAATGTCAATTGGTAACTTCTAGGACATTACGAACGTTATTCCTCATTCCCTTTCAGGCAGCGTGCACGCATTCTGGCCAGTTAACGACGCCGCAGTTTTGGTACGTTGCATTATTGCGAATGCAGAATTCCCTGTTCGAGATTCTCCTTGACGACGTTCTCGTTAGGACCTTTCGTTTGTTGTGTCCATCTGCAAACACCTTGGGATGCTTGTGAAGGCGGTGGTTTCGCGGGCGACGCTCGACCCCTTGGGGAGGCAAACGGCGTAGCGACAAGGAGAAACGAGCTGGAGTATCAGCTTAGGTTTGCATTCTCCAAGAGGTTCCTCAGTGACCCTGCCTTACAAGCATAGACACGCAAGAGGCACAATGCAATTACGTGTACATGTGTCTGTGCAACATCAATTCAGGCACAGATAACGTTGGAAACCATGCCTCACTGAACTTTTGCAGAACTTTGGAAGTTTGTTACGCTTGTTAAGTTTGTTAAGTAAGGGATCTATTCTACGTTCAGCGAAAGGGACACAGAATACACCATAGGGACGCGACGAAGCGATGGCTTCCTACTAAAGAATTTATAGTGTAAACCAGGTTGTCGAAACAACTCAACTCGAACCGAAACAGAAAACTCGAACCGTACCGGCATTTTTGCCAGAACGGAATCCCAACCCGAATCGTTATGTTTTCATGCCGCTGAACTGGAACTTAACTGAACCAAAACAATAAATAATGGTTACCGGCTCACGACGAAACGGTTTGACCACCCGTTTGTGATAATGTGCTTTCAATATCATTCGGGCTTTTCTCTTTCACGCAAGATGAACTTCGTAGCCTTTCACGCGCCTCTCCCTTTCAGAGCGATTAGAACTCTATCAACGCTCTATACGTGGTCGCTACTTGAGGAAAGGTATGCAAAAAATGTTGCAAATATCTGTTGCCGTTGTATGTTGTATGTTGTATAATACGTCCAGAGTACAAGGCTGCAGTGAAAAAAAATGACACACTACCGGTGTCCTGAAGACGACATGAATCATTGACTTTGCCCTTCCTTCGTTTCGACTGTATTGAAGCATTCGCGGTGCAAGATGGCTCCACTGTGCAACGGCAAAACTCCAAACTCTAAACATTCCCCCTTGTTGCATTTCATATTTTACTAAAAAGGTAGCAGACATGGAAAGTGTAAGTACATCACAAAAGCTATCAGCAGGAATAGTTCAGGGCCTAAGTCGCTAGCAAGAATGCATGTTCGACCAGCTCTTCCGGCAGCCTTTTTTCGATGTTGATAAAAACGAAAACGCCTATTGTCGATATTTGGAAAAACATTCCGAGGCTTTGAAAATTTCTCTGCCACTCTGCAGTGAATGGTTGGTCTCATTCCGCAGGCATACCTTTGGGGCACAGAACGCGGCCATATTTGTTGACACGTGTGTTTCGGTGGAAAAACAAGAAGGAGGCCCTTAAGTTTGTTTTTAAATATAGTGCAAAGAGCTAATACAAGAAGAGTGTGTGGTCTTTAACGCTGCCTTTAGCCATCAAATAAGCACAAAAACAAGGAGGTAGATCTTTCGTTAGACGTCTCTCGCCATCACTGCATATAGTGCCGGGTAGAATATTTGCGTTCACAAGTCGGGTACAGTTGAGAAGTCTCTACCGACCATTTTGTCTTACATTAACGTGGAAAGTTTGTTACAGACCACCCTAATATGTCGCCGCAATCCAGCTAACCAGGCCATATTTTGTGCTTTATCGCTTGAAACCACACAACAAATCCTCAATGTTTTTCATTTATTTCATTAAGAGCAACCTTGCCTTCTATTTGTGAAAGTTTGCGAAAACCAAAGCTAATGTTCCTTTATAGTGCCTTTCAAGTCACAGCAAAATATCCGAGTGAGGGGGTGAACTGTTGTTAGTGAACCGGCGCACCTAGTCTTGCAGGGAGTGCTTTCAGTTTCTCCGCCCTATCACCACAAACTGTTAGCGTCCACTCACCACGAATCCCATTTTCTTTGCATAAACTAAAACTGGCATGAATAACACAAAACAAGAACAATTATTACTAAAAAATAAACTCTCTAGTTTCTTCAAGTGCTGAAAAACAAGACCCTACATTTTACCCATTTCTCAAAATGCGTCATGCTTGCAATTTAAAGAAATTCCTACATAAATCCAAGCATAGATATGTTAAACCATTTAAACGTATTCAACGTCTCGGCAGAATAAAAGTGATAGCGGCAATACCTTTTGTTTCATGCAAATCAAAGTTGTGAATTGGATGTCACTCTTCAAAAACGTCTGTGAGTCGAGCGGTCTTTGGTATTTTTTATAGAGGGAAAAGCCAGATTTTTTTCTCATCCAAGAAATTGCAGATACCTTATGTCCTTTTCATAAAAAGCTATACGCAAATTTTTCATCTAAATGATAAATTTTGACCGGACACAGGTGTCCCATCTCTGGCGAAAACACCCCCCACTTGCCCCTAGGACCATATAAAGCTCGGTGATAAAGTGGCTGTTAAATCCTCATTACTTTGTCTATTTTCCGTAATATCTGGCCAAAGTTTTAGAGATGTCTTTGAAATTTCACCACTGTTATTGGTAAAAAGCAGTATTTTGACTGGTTCCTGTGTTACTTCTACGGTATTTTTAAACTACGAAACATATTTTTCGCACACCATTAAAAGTTTAACTTATCGAACCGGTTCGCGAACCGGTTCGTGAGCCGGTTCGATACGTGATTTATTCGAAGCGGTACTGAATCGGACGAAAATAAAGTCAATCGAACCCGAACTATACCCGAGAGCGTCATTTTTTCAATTCGACATAATGGTAAAAACATGACTGTCTACACAAGCTCGGTTTTCTCCTTTCTGTTCTCACCTGTATGGAACCGACAATTTCGGAGTATAGCCTGGTCTTTTTTACTAAACCTGCAGACTAGATTCAACGCTTGTTCGTGTCCTCGATACCTTCTATGCTGTATCTTTTTATTCTCTCTTTAAAATGTTTCCTAAGCTTGTCACATGTCAGGTATCCCAGAAGAAAGAAGGCAGCCTGCTGTTTTACGAGAGTAGTACAATTGACAAACATTAGCTGGGGTGCGATTTGACATAGCGGGACACTTACGCAATGTCAAATTATAGGTTTCACGTTGACGGAAGCTGCCCACGCCATAGACGCGCGGCCTAAGGGGGGGGCCACCGTGTTATTTCGACCACCTCGATACCTTAACGTACGCCGAGGTCTCGAAACAACAGGCGTTTTCGCTTTCGCTGCAATCTGGAAAGTGGCCACCGCTGCCGGGTTCAAACACGCGTCGTTAGGCTCAGCAGCCGAACCTCTTAGCCACTTACCATCACGGCGGGTACTCAACGCAGTGTGTAATAACATTTGTTTCTCTTTATTCGATCAAGTGGCTTCTATTTTCTTCTGGTTGAGTGCATCAGCGGCAGAACATCCGCACATTTGCTAAAAAGCTCCACCACCGAGCATGCCGCCCCTGAAATTCGCCCTGTCATAATAGTCTTGGGCGCACGAAACACAGGTTTTACCCCGGCGACACTTCGTTTCCTCGAGGACCTTTGAGTCAATGGTCAACTAAGAAAGCACTCAGCCCCCATTTAAGCCGACTTAAGAGAGCTTAGAAGTTGCACGCATCGTCGCGACAATTAGGAATGCTCAACTGGGCTTACGCAAAAACGTCAACTGGCCTTGCTTAGAATAACTAGTGGTCAGGTGTAGTGGGGTCAGGTGTGAATGGGCAACCGTTCTGCCGCCAGTGCACCAACACGTTTTCTTGATTTCGCTCTTTTTTCATGACCTTTTTTTATAGGAGCCCTTCATTTCTTTTTTATTCTTTCTGTTTACGACTTTCAGATTGAAAGCCGGGACACGTGAGGGGCAAGCCGATAGTTGCGCGTGTTGGATGTTTGCCCGAATAAGTGAGACGATAATCGTTGATGAGCGCTCGTCCGGAGGGTCAGAGATTAGTAGACGTGTGTGATGCGTCACCTCAGCTATCCTTCTGAGGCGCTTTGGGCGGAGGAAAGGCTTGGCAAACGCTGTGGGAAGTATTCGGAGGAAAGTGAAATTTGTAAGTGATCTTGAAAAATGACTGCGTTTGAAATGCTGATTACAACTGAATGGGTTTTTTTGTTGGTCAGTTTTCCAGAGCTTGTCATGCAATCGCATTATCATTTTGCAGACGTTTCTTCCTGTATGACGAAGTCGCGTGGGGTAGCAACAGACAAAATTTGGTCAGCCTGTAATGTGTATACAGCGATTCTCATGACGATTTATCTTTCTCAAGGCCATGTAGCAGGTACAAACTACAAAACTGATAAGCTCTGCAGCCTCCGGAAAAGATAGGCCTAGAAAAAAGATGCCAAAATGTTTTGGGTGTTCTTGAGGTCAGTTTCAATGTATGAATATTTTTGCTTTTCCACACGCTTGAAAATCAGAAACCATCAGATAATTTGTCCTCCGAGTTTTTTAAGAATTTGACGTCTGTTCTCATTTTCCAAAATCTGTTGGGAAATGACAGCCCATATGAGCACTTTCACAAGAGTAGTTCTCATTAAGTGGAAAGCACAGATCATGATACGGGTGCCGATTTGGAAAGCGGGTTGCCGCGGGTTCCAGTCCGTGCTAAAGCGTCCACTTTGGCAGAGAGGTGAAAGGTTGTGGACGAAACGATTCGGGTCTGCCATTCATAGAGAACTTTCAGCGGCAAGTTCGGCAATCCATGTGATGTGGAACAGCCGTTGTCTCAGACTGTTGCACCTCACGTACGAACTCCAGACACTGCAATCCATTTATTTTCCAGTTTAGCCAACGTTGACACGCTATGTCGTAGAGGGACGCAATTTTTTCTCGGCCTCCGTTCAGGCGCGGACTAGTTAGCAAGAATGTAAAGCTACCTGCCTTTCAAAAGACTTGGTAGCATTTTAATTTTTTTTTGTTTTTGCAGCGTTAAAATAACCGCGGAGACAGCGTAAAGGTAACCACATTGTTCAGCGCATCCGCTGGCAGTAACCGACTCTCATTACACCAGCCTAACTTTCCTCACCCTCCTCTACGCCTCTACCGCCACCACCGAAGAAAGAGACATCACCCTTGCAACCAACACACTTTCCACATACCCGATGACAATTCTTCCAGACTCGCCGCAAATTCCTCCAGACTACCCGGCTCCTCCTTTACATGGAATATAGGCTGCTGTTGCCGGTGTAAACCACTACCCGTGAACTTACAACCCGGTGCTCCCTTGGGAGAAGGAAGGCTCAGCCTCACTACCAATGTACCCTCTGATGTGGATGACACCCCGCAGCACACCGAAATTTTTGCTGTTACTACCGCCATACACGACTGGACTACCCCTTACCACCCATCCCTCAGCCTCTAATGCGGACCTATGGAGATGACTCTCCAGTCTAAACTCACAACAGGAATAGTCATGTTGTTACAAAAAATCCGTCTGTTGTTACGACGCACATTTCCGTCGTAACGACAGTCAATTTTCTCAACGACAAACATTCCTGTAGTCACTTTATGCTACCCTTCATAAGGGGCAATAACATTCAAATGCTGATGGAACACCAGGATCACCAGAAAACAGGAATTTGGCACAGCGTAATTTCAAAATTAGGCTAGGAATACGACACAGGACAGGACATTACAATCACGACACGACAAGATTACGACAAGACGACAGTGTTACACGTGACCGTAGGACAAACTACAGAAATGTTTTTTGTCTTTTTCAACTGTTTTAAGACGCGCAGTGTCTGGAGTGCCGTCTGACGACATTCTACTTGTTTAGACAGGGCTACCAGAAACCAGGATGTCTCCTCTTGTGGTGTAAAGCTTCCGTCCTGGCTTCCCACTGCTAAGAGCGCTGGTTCTAGTTGGCTTTTGCCTCCTTCATTTTGTTGCATCTTTTGTTGCATCATTTTCATGGCTTATGTAAGTTTTCGGTGTTGGAAATTATCGCTTTCTCTTCTATATAATATGCTAGGCTGGATTACGTCACGTTACGTTACTGGAGAGTGGAGTTGTGTCAGACGCTACATTTTTTCATCGAAACGCCAGTGGATGTTGCCTTTAGCCTAGTGCTGGTAGTATTCTCGGGCGGCCCATTAGATAAAGCCTCAAAATAACACCAGCGTCAACCAGATAACTCCTACAACATGCCCCTACTCTGCTCTACCTGCGGCCGTCCGGGTTACACTTGTACGAGAATTTCACCCACACCCTTTACCTTCTCTTCCAGCCACACTTGGTAGAACAAGCTGACCAGCTTGCTTAGAAGAACAGAAATTCTGTGCGAATTGCTCGCAGCGAACCTAGCCCGGGGCCTTCTGGAGTGCAAAAACACCCACCACTTTTTTTCTGTTTTATTTCGGTTCAATAAACATTTCCCAGCACTTCAAGCTCTCACAATTGATTTTCAATAATCACAACACGCATAAACATGCACACACATTTAGACGGACCACTACGATTAAAGTGTGCATGCCCGCGAAAACAACTTCACACTGCAGCAAGTACGCCATCGATAATGCCTTGCCTGCTCTTGGTAACCCGAAACTCGGGTGCCACCCTTCACCCTCGGGCGTCGGGAGGCCTGATAGCGCAACTAAAAGTTGTTTACTACTTTTCGTGTCCTATTTACTTTCCAACTCGTATTCCCATCTTCTCCCCCTGAGACGACTTTGCCTCCTGGCGACACCTCCCACTGTCATGTGACACATTTTCTCCGGGTTTGTAGGTGATGCTAATGGGCCGATTGAATCACAGTCGCCGACGGAATGAAGAGGTTCTCAGAACTTGAAAGGAGCGCATACGTACGGTGATTTTTCGTGTCACGCACCGCCTTAAAGAAAATTGCATGCCTGATCATGAAAAATCCTCCATTTACCGAGGTGACCGTAACCATTGGTCAGTTGCGCTACTCCTCTGACTGTTTCCGAACAAGCTATCCTGTAACAAACATCGTATTGCCACTTTGCTGTGATTGAACAGCACTAAAACTTTGCAGTTACCTCAACAAATGAACAATTATCAACTGCGTGGGGGGAATCGGTAACGGATAATATCTGGCTCCTTTTTTTATCCACTTCAAGCCTAGTATCTACGGATACGGCACAAGTAGTTATTAAAGCAATGTGTACAAAATTGAGGCGATGACAGGAGTTTTGCGAAGTTATGCATCAACTGTAGTTATTATGAATTAGAATTGTATGTTTGTAAATTGGCTGATTATTCAAATTATGGAACGCTTTATAAAATTGTTCATTGATTGATTGATTGATTGATTGATTGATTGATTGATTGATTGATTGATTGATTGATTGATTGATTGATTGATTGATTGATTGATTGATTGATTGATTGATTGACGCGACACTGCGACACTAAATATTGACGCGGTAAAAGCTCAGTTTCGTAAGAAATTCTGTCGAAAGAAATTAAACTACTCCGTCTTTCAACCTAAAACTCGGAATTCAAATGCTTGCGCAATTTTAGCCATCATTCCTACCCTCGCCCTGGGGCCCTCTTTTTGGCGTGCGCTAAGTTCTTTCTCTCTCTCTCTCTCTCTCCTTTCACTGAGTTTTCTGTCCCAATATTTTGCATTGTCCCATGAGTTCTGTTATTGCAAGTCCGTAAAATATCATTATACCTGTAAGTACATACACCCGTAATTACGTTATGGCGGCACAAATTTTTCTATCCGTTTATCATGTTAGCTATCCGCTTTTATAGCCTTCTTCTATTCTTTAAGCTCATTCACGTAAGTGTGAATAATTGTAAACGCTACCAAACTGGAATATTATTGTTATTACTTCGTGGCTTTTGATGGAGAAAACGTAAGTTCCCCAGGTGACAAAACTTTCGTCAGCTAGAGCTGGCCACCAAAAATTACGCTCTGCAATAAGCGGATGATGTTTAGTAGAAAATGATACAAGAAACAAAAAAGGTTTTATAGACCAATTCTTCTCGTTATTCTTAAACACAAGCATGTTTATTAGCAAGGAACAGCGGCGCAATGTTTGTACCCAGGTGGTTTTCTTGATACGAACGGTGCCTCAACTAAGCTCATGTTTGCCGAAGGTAAGTTGCTTGACCTTGATGTCACTAATGTAAGGACCAATTATAGAAAATTATGGCATCATAATACCTGCGCAGTATGTTAGATCGTCCTTTGTAGGTAAAGAACAAAGCCTTGATCGAAGATCCCCAAGTGTCGTTGTTCACCATAATTAAATAAGACCCGGACGGCAGTTTCGGTCACCGAACGAAATAAATCGCGTGTTCTTCTTTCGCGGTAAACATTTTCCTCTTCTATAGCCCACCTATTTTCACGGCTGTAAACATCGAAGCAGTCATTCCATTCAGCGTCATTTTTTCCTCCCCCCCCCCCAACTATTCCTTTGTTCGTTCACATAATTACCTGCCCAAAAAACCACGAGACATAAGAACGCAGTTTCAATGATGGGTAAACACATGATGCAAACGTGACACCGGTTCGAAGAAAAATGCGACCGCGAACCGCTGTGCGATAACCTCCGATCAAATACCGCTCGGAGAAATAACCAAAGCCACAAAGACGGATTTCAATCACGCTCGTCGGGGCAATTATCGTGTCTTGACTCCCTTGTGATTCCCACGTCATTTAAACAACACCTCCGCCCTTCCTCGCTCGGGGCTGTTATTATACGGGCCGCTAACCGCATGACGTTGGAGGAAGTCACGTGGTACAGACCTCACCTCTGTTCCTCCTCGCCCAAACCTTGCACGAGTGCGGCCGCACGCGCCAAGCCGACATGCGCAATCGAGGAAGTGGTTTGTACACGCACGACTTTAGTGGCCTTTTTTCTTCTGCTTAACGGAGCCGATCGCTATAAGAGCTGCGCTCGCCGCCTGCGGTAAGGCACGCTTTGATGGCGTCGCCTTTTTCGAAGAATTCGCTTTCTCGAGGCTTTAGGCGCCGAGCGGAAAGCGAGCCGTCTGATAGCCGACGTGGTCGGAGGGACGAAGGGAGAGGGAGAACAGCGCGCGCTACGGTTGAATCAAACTCGCGCGTTGAATACAAAATAGGGCGCAGTAGACGGCGGAACGTGCCTGCGCCAAGCTGGAGAAATCAAAGGATAAGGGCGTGGAAGCGAGAAAGAGAGACTGATCTAGACGACAGATGCCCGACGAGCTCTTTGATGCCGTGATCAGCGGATCGGATGAAACCTTCCACTCTGCCTGTTAATCAAGGGACGTTTGCGACTGTCAAGAAGATGTAGGCGTAGTTCGCAATGCAAAGTTTTATGCTGAACGTAGGGCATCGGGCTAATTTTTTTTTACTTTTTTGCTAAAAGGAACCGAAGGTAGATTCAGGGAAATGATCAAGGGCACCGTGTTACCGGAGAGTCGTGTTTTTCAGTGCTGACATCTGTGCTTTATGTTGTAACAATGGAAGAATATGACAGAAGCGAGCACTCGACCTTGTGTTGCATCATTGAACAAATAGTACAATACGAAATGCGTAGGCTGCAAGCGTCTCTTCCACCAGCGCGTTGATGGGGCCTGAGAAAGACGTCAACGATAAATGAGTTTACAAAAAACTGTGTTTTTTTAATCTGCGCAATCGGCACACACCCACATTCATATCACGCTTGCGGCCATTGTCAACAGGGATTGGAATCTGCGCGGGCCTTGCCTTTCAGACGTATGCGCGCTATTTATTCAGTGAAAGTGATTTAAGTGACACTAAGCTATTTGCGTATGCACACCAAAAATAATGTGTGTGAGTGAATAGGGTGAAGTCGTGAGCCTTCACCTAGATCTACTAGGCGCTATAACGTGTTTTTTTATTATTTAAAACTTGTTACGTCTAGCGCAGACACACACAGCACGTAAGCATCGACTTGTTACCTTTGTTAGCTAACGTTCTTTTGAAGGACAGCCGAACAACTCGAAGGGCGTGTCTCTCTGCGGAAACGTTAAAAGCATTCCTTTTCCTACTTTTGACTTTCATTTTTCGCATATAAGTACATATATAGCCAAAAATGGGGGCAATGAAAAACAATGTTATCTCAACGTTTCGCCCTAGGGCCTTCCTTTCTCCATGTGCGTACATTTCAGCACATATGGCTACGTGCCTACGCCCACGCTGAAGTTCACAATCTTTTCATTCTTGATGAAGGACTGTCCCCGTGCGAGACATTTAAACCAGGTTATGTTTCAATGGTGCCCCTTTTCTACCTTTTAAACCTTGAGTTGTCCTGAAGCCTAGTTTTATATCTATATACAAAATTTACCTGTCTGCGCGTCCGTGTGTGCATGCGTGTGGGCGTGAGCGCGCTTCGGGTAAAAATTTCTTTCGCCCCGTTACAGGAGAGTATTGGTTTGGGCGAGTTGGTACATCTGGCGTATTGAAGCGCAGCAGAGACGAGGACAGGAACACAGAACACAGAACACAGAACACGACCTGTGTTTTTGAAACGAGTTTTTGAAACTCAGTCACGAGAACTCATGGGTTTGTTCAGCATTGCGAGTTCCTCACACGATCTGTGGTATCCCGGCTTACATTAGTGTAAAGTTCAAGCACGTATAAAATACCACAGAAACAAAAGGACACCACCGATTGCAATCGTTCTGTTCCCATTCCGTCCTTGCCGCTATTGTCCTTATTCTTCATTGGCTCCATCAAAAGTTGTAGTTCAAACTTCATCTGTGTTATCAACGTCTACATAAACTCCCTCATTGTAAAAGAGAATTTGTAGCGTGCACTGTACTATCATTTCTCCTGTCGAGCAAGTCAGAATTTTTTATTATATGTAACTGTACCGATAGATGAATTGTCTATATTTCCATAAATGGAACAAATATTTCGTTGCCACAATAAACCTAATTCCTCCTGCTTGTGCCCCACGTATAAACAATAAATTGTTACAACCTCCTTCAACAAAATAATGCTAGAAATCGCTGTTTCGCTTTATTCGTGAATACATTACCCGTGTATTGTCTAAGAGTATGTGTTGTCCTACTATACGTTGGTAAAACTGCAAGGGATATGTTTGTTTTACTACTTCTTTAACTGTTTGATAATTACTATTGATCCGCCGCGGCGGCTCAGTGTCTAAGGCGTTCTGCTGCGGAACACAAGGTCGGGGGTTCGATTCCCGGGCGCGGCAGCCGCTTTTCTGGTGGAAGCGAAAAGCAAAAACTCCTGTGTATACGATATTTCGGGGCACGTTAAAAATCCCCAGGTGGTCAAAATTCATCCGGGGACCTCTACAACGGCGCGCCTCATCGCCTGCTTTGTGTGCGCGCATTAAACCCTGCAAACGAACAAATAAACAAACAAGCAAACGATAATGACTACTGCGTTCAGTTTTCAAACAGCGCGTTCGAGTCTTAAAAAGCAATTCAGTTTATGTCAATTAGGTTTAATTATCCATACAAGCGTCATCTCCTCATGGTGTGTCAGACACTGCTTCAAATAGAAATCGTGTCAATGGGTTCTTGAACGTCGCAGTTCCAACTATGGCACACCCACGACTCTCGCTTGTTACCTGAGTGAAGCAACGTCATAAAATTCGCCTATTCACCTGCAGAAATGTGTGTTTTCGATGCTCCGCCGGTAAACGATAGACTAACACGCTCTACAAGCAAGGAATCTGTTTATTGTTTTTTTTGGCTGTTTATCTGTTTCAAAATGAGTTTTAACTTGCATTTCCCATCCCACTTTTGTGCTTTTGTTTGTCTCTCGTTTCGTCATGATTTCTTAAATTTCTTGTTCTTGGCAGCGTATTGCGTATGATGCAATCGCTAATGTTGTTCGTTGACCAGACTAATTATATTCGTTATTACCACATAAGTCCCTAGCTCAGTCTTTCACTACGGGACTTCCCACATGAATGCCATTTCGCAAAATCAAAACTAGTTCTGACATCGACTAAAAATGAAAAGAACCATGTGTACTCTGAAAACGGAAGAGCTTAGTAGGTGATTCTTCGTAAGGTTGTCTAATCTTGCGCATGTGAATCTAAATAACCGGCTTGTACTTACCCGTTGCAGCAACTGTACTATATGTAAATGCTTGTCTAAAAGGTGCTAAAACCAACACAATTCTTGGGTATCTGCCAAAACCACATGCGCTTATAAAGAGCATTAGTCCATCACCTACCGGCTGAACATCGACCAGACAAGTTCCCGGCTTTGAATAGGCCAAATCTGGACGTCGCTTCACACAGTTAACTAATTAGAGCCGCTGATGTGACTTAGTGTGCTACTGCGACATTCAAAAACCCACTGACACAATTTATATTGGAAACAATCTCTGATACGAGACACGGAGATCAAGCCTCTGTAAATGATTAAAATTTTTTGCGTAAACTGAATCGCTTTTTGTTGGAATTTACGGCCCTGTTTGAAAACATAACTCATTGCAGCAGACAGCAGCCATGGTAGGGCACGGTTGCAGGGTAAAAAAGACACCAAGTAACTTCTTATACCAACCTGCCTTGTTTCATAGAAACGCCTTATGCTCTTAGTGAACTTAAAGTCCTCCAGGGGACCAATGAATAAAAGAATCAAAAGCGAAAATTTCATGTTGGTGCCAGCAAAAAGCAGGTATACCTTAATGCAGGAGCATCAGTCATGCGTTACTTGGTTCACTTTGCGAAAAAAACGCCGTTTCCACATCGCCCCAGTCTTTATCAGTAAATACATCGCCAGCGCACGCTATGACCATCAAACGAAACGACAATGGTACAGTCGCGTGCGATATGAAGGTAATCGCGCGAGCGTCGACCGACCACGACGATAACGCCCCCACGCGGCTTGTTTTACTGTGCCTGGTTCCTGGCTTACGCATTCTTCTCTCCCTCGGTCGCTGTTTATTCCAGCAGCCATCACCCCAGCAGCAAAATCAATAACCCCTTCCTCTTTTTTTATCGCGCACGCAGCGATGACGTCGCACTCGTGGTATTATACAGCAGTTGTCCAAAGGGTGCGCAGAAACGCATTCTCGGGAAATACTGGACATCTATAACAATGGGTGATATTGTTGCTCACGATAACCAAGAAGAAAACGCACATGTGATTGCAACCACACAAGATCACCACAAAGCGGAAAGGGTGGTTTACTAGCCGCGGGAGTGATCACTGCTTGATGGAACAGCGACCGAGAGAGAGGAGAATGCATAAACTAGGTCCCAGTCGCTCCGAAAAAGGCCGCGCGGGGGCGTTATCGCCTTTATCGGTCGAAGCTCGCGCGATTACCTTCAAATCGCACGCGACTGTACGCCACCCCGCGCCGCCCCACCCCCCGACCCGTGTGTGCCCTCACTTCTTCAATACCATTGAAGCCATCATCACCACATCTTCTGGGTATGGCCAAAATTCAAGCGTGTCGCTCATTCACGTTCACTGCAATTGGTTCATCAACCCCCATCAGCTTTCATACTTGACGCCTTCGACACATTTACCCTCACACTTCATTGCCCAGTTATCTATCACACGCGGCATTACACGAGCAGTCTAGAGCGATTAGCCTGCTTCCCGTAGCAATCCAGGCTATTCGCACAACCACTGCTGTGTGCCGAGAAACACTCCAATGAAACAGCCTCCGGCTGAGGTTGAACTCGCCAAGAAACAGCGTGTGCGAGTGGTGCCTACTTCCTTCCCCCGTATTAAAATTTTCGCCCTCGGCATCCGGGCCGCGTATTTGCAATCCATACGCATTGGGCTCCAGCAACATTTTGTGCCATCTTATGGCGCGTTCGATAACGAAAATCTACCTCACCGGATAAAACCATTCTGAGTGAAATAATAACAGGCGAAACCAACCTAAAACGGGCAAAATGCACAAGGGCGCGGGTTCGATTCCTGGCCGCGGCGGCCGCTTTTCTGGTGAAGGAGTGCGCAGTGCGCAGTCGACCTGTTCGGACGTGTTTTTCTGGTGCTCCGACAACAGCGTGTTTCTACAGTGAAGGACAGCGAAACGGCAGAGACAGCGGAGGACAACCGAAGCTGAGTATTTACCTGCACGGTTTCTTTCTCGTTGTGTCGGGGTTTCAGCCGAGATGACGCGTAGAAAGCTGGTACAGTGTGGTAGCTGTCCGCGGCACGTAGACGCAGAGGAGTTTCAGCGGGATGGCGGCGAGGCAGACGAAGGGGCAGGTACGTGTCGGTTATGCGTAGTGGTGTCGCGGCTAGAACGCGTAGAAGCGGATAACTCGGGGTTAGCTAAGCGGGTTGCAGAACTGGAGGCAGCGCTAAGTAAGGAACGCGATGAACGGAGGGCCGTTGAGGGAAAGTTAGAAGCAGCTGAGAGGAAGCTAGAAAGGAGCGTCATTTCGCCAACAAATGACGACCACCTCGGCCCATGCAGCGAAGCGGAGGCATGCGCCGAGGTGACACCGGGGGTGGAAGCAACAATAGGCAACAGCTACTCCCACGTGCTGCGAAATAGAACAGCAAAACCAGTCGATAACCCGGGTACCAGTAACGAGCGGCACGTGGCAGATGATAGCGTGGTAATCATTGCGGGTGACTCTAACATGAAGAGGAGCAGCGCTGCCATAGTGGAAAGGGTAATGGGGGATAATCGTGTGAAAATGGGGTGTTTCCCAGGTCAAACGATGCAGACGGTGATGACTGCAGCGAAGGGGCAGCTGGCCTTGTCTAGTAAAGCTAGAAACCTTGTGGTGATTGCCGCGGGGCTTAACGATGTTCTAAAGGGAGAGGAGGGAAAACTTGGCCAGGAGATAGCGAAGGGGGTAAAGGACCTGCGGGCGACGGCCCCAAATGTGCGCATTGCAGTCTGCACCGTGCCGGAGGTGATGAAGCAGGGCGTGCACACCGAACGGGTAGTACTCGCTGCTAACAGCGAGATCGTGAGGTGCGGCAGGGAACTTGGGCTTGAAGTGATAGACGTGAACAGGGTAGTGGGCAGCATCGGACATAGGCAAGCTTTTCAGTGGGACGGGATTCACTTCAGCCCCAGGCTAGGAAACAAGGTGGGGTGGCGCTTAGGTGGGAGAGCGGTAGCTTTTTTAGGGGGCCCCGCGCAGCTAAGGAAGGCAAACTAGGAGACAAAGGGGAAGCAAGAGACACATGCACACTCAACGCTGGGAGGCAGCCAGGCCTAGAGCTAAACGGAGAACCTACGGACGTAACTGAGAGCGTTGACAGAAGCCATTTAAGTGGAAACAATGGAGCAAACAATTCTGAAAAAGACAAAAACAGACCCCGTAAGCGGAAAGGGAAAAACAAGTGCAATAAATATTTAATCAGCTACATAAATATGCAGGGAGGCAGAAAGCCAGATAAGTGGGTAGAAATTCAAAAGCAACTTGAACGGGAAGGAATAGACGTGTACGCTTTAGCCGAGACTCACCTCCGGGACCTAGAAGCCCCACCTATCATAGACAATTATGTCTGGGAAGGTTGCAACAGGACCACAGGAATGAAGAAAGGGGGAGGTGTTGGCATGCTCATTAAACAAGGGACCGACTGGCAGAGAGTGCATGAAAGTTGTAAAGAGCATCTATGGGTTAGAGGCACCATAGAGGGGAAAAATACATGGTTAGGAGTGGTGTATCTGTGGACCGGAAGTAGTGCTAGGGAGGAAAATGAGGAAATGGTAAACTGTTTGAGAAGAGATATAAACGATTTCAAAGATTCGGGCGAAATAATCATAGTTGGGGATATGAATGCCCATATAGAAGGTTTGGATGGATACACAGACCACAACGGTTCTCTAGTGATAGATCTATGCCAGGAAAATCGGCTTGTAATAGTAAACACGGAAAGCAAGTGTGACGGACAAATAACGTGGGAAAGCGGTAACAGACAGTCCAGCATAGACTACAGTTTAGTATCCGAGACAGTATACGGAAGGCTGCGGGAAATGAGGATAGATGAAAATGGAACAGACAGCTTAGGAAGCGACCACAAGCGGTTTAGCTTGCACTTTGGAGGAGCAACCCGGACAAATGCAGAAATAGGTACAATAGGAGGAAATAATTTGAATAATGAGCAGTTAAAGATCATCGCTGATAGATTTGAAGATGAAATCAATAAATACCCAGGCAAAAATTGGGATTACGACGAAATTATTTCGTTCATAAAGGGTAAGATGAATGAAGCAAAGGAAGGAAACCGATGGAAAGGGAAGAGAAAGCCGAGAAGCTGGTGGAATAAGGAAATAAAAGAGGCTATTGACCAGCGAAGGAAGGCGTCGAGAGAACATAGAGAAGCAAAAAGAACTGGTATGGAACCGGAGGTAGTGAAGGAAAAGTGGGATGTCTACCGTGGGAAAAAACTAGAAGTGCAGAAAATGGTGCAAGCAAAGATCAAGCAGAAAAGCGAACAATGGATGGCAGAAATACGGAAGAAGGACAAAAGCGCATCCAAGAAGTTTTGGAATCATGTAAAATCACTAAGCTCAAAAAACGATAACCAACAAAAATTCCTGATTGATGAGGAGGGGGAACATTTAGAAGGAGAGCACGCGTTGGCGCATATTCATCGAGTGATTAGTGAGAAGTTTAGGACAATAGTGGTAGGGAAACCTGCACCGATAACATCAGCGCCACAAAAGACTGCGGAAAGGGAAATAAGTTTGAGCAACCTTGATTGGAAAAAAGCAGAGCAAAAGGTTTCCCCCCAGACAGCAGTGGGCCCGGACGGAATACCAATGCAACTGATAAACCTACTTGGACCTAAAAGTAAGAATCGTTTATGAGGGCAATAGATAAGGTGATAGAAACCAAACAAATACCAGAGGACTGGTTAGAAAGTAGGATGAATTTAATATATAAAGGTAGAGGAGACAAAGCCAGTATTGATTCATACAGACCACTCACAGTAACGTCAGTGGTGTATAGATTCGTAATGCAGGCGATAAAATCAGAAATTCAAGCATGGATGAAAGAAAATGAAATACTTGGGGAACTGCAGAATGGATTTAGACAAGACAGGCGTCTGGATGACAATCTTTTCGTGATAACGCAATGCATTGAAATTGCGAAAGCACAGAATAGACCACTATGGATTACGTTCTTGGACATTAAAGGGGCATATGACAACGTAAACAGAGAACGGCTGTGGAGAATGCTGAAACTCCAGGGATTAGATGACGAGTTAGTACAGTTCCTTATAGCAATCTATAAAGACAATAGAGTGCACCTTACTTGGGAAGGACAGAAATGCGCGCAGCAGGTCAACATCCATCAGGGACTGAAACAGGGATGCCCTTTGAGCCCAATACTGTTCATGCTTTACATGGCAGGGTTAGAAAAGAAACTGGAAGAAAGTCAAGTAGGGTTTAGCCTAACCCATATGCTGCAAGGCGAAGTGGTACAACAGCATATTCCGGGAATGTTATACGCAGATGACATTGTTCTTTTAGCTGATAACCAAACCGATATGCAGCGGGTAATAAATATTTGCGGCCAGGAAGCCACTGACCTCGGGTTAAATTTCAGTGCAGAAAAATCAGGAATAATGGTTTTCAATGACGCTACCACCGACGTAGTGTCTATCCAGCAAGGCGAATTACCTAGAGTGAAGGAATATAAATATTTGGGAGTGTGGATAAACGAAGCGGATAACTACTTAAGTACTCACGAGGAGCAACTTAAGGTTAAGGGAAAGCGAAACGCAGCTATAATGAAGCATAGAGCTCTGTGGGGGTATAACAAATATGAAGTAGTAAGAGGAATGTGGAAAGGAGTAATGGTTCCAGGCCTCACGTTTGCGAATGCTGTACTCTGCTTAAAATCAGACGTTCTATCAGGCCTTGAAGTAAACCAGAGAACGGTAGGACGTTTGGCCTTAGGCGCGCATGGAAAAACAACTAACGAAGCAGTTCAGGGAGATATGGGCTGGGCGTCGTTTGAAGTTAGAGAAGCTCAAAGTAAAATATGCTTTGAGATGAGGTTGAGGGCAATGGATCAACGAAGGTGGGCAGCTAAGGTTTTTAGGTACCTATACTTGAAAAGCGTGGACACGCAGTGGTTAAGGAAGACTAGACGGCTAACGATGAAATACGGAAAGAACAGTGGGGAATCCAAAACAGCCAAGGTAACCAAAAAAGAGGCAAGGCAGATTGAAACGAATAAATGGAGGGAAAAAATGGAAGCTAAAACGTTGTTAGAGATGTACAGGGCTGAGAAGATGAACATCAGAAAGGAAAATTTCTACGATAATTCCCAGGGCAGTGCTTTGCTTTTTGAGGCTAGAGCAGGGTGCCTGCGAACTAAGAGTTTTGTGGGGAAGTATTCACAAAATGATGGGGTATGTGTGGTCTGCGGAAAAGAAACAGAAACTATGCGGCACATAGTGTTAGAATGTGAGGGTATCCATCCAAATCTACATGAAGGGAATATTGGGCTTTCAGAAGCCCTAGGATTTAAGGGTATCAGTGAGGAAGTTAACTTCAAGGCTGTCGAGGGGACGAAAAGAAGATTAGAATGCTGGTGGATGAAAAGCAGAGAGGGGAATATTGCCTAGGACAGTTACCACCTGTAACAGGGAAAAGAAAGTATTTCGGGCCTAATAAGCCTTAGGGCCTGCCATAAGCAGCGCTAGTACTAAACCAAGAGTGTAAAACATGGTTATATTAGTCCTTTTTGGTAAGATGACATGTCATCACCCCGCTTCAAAGGGGAAACCAATAGGAATCATCATCATCATCGAAAAGCAAAACGCCCGTGTGTACCAGTTTTCGGCTCGCATTAAAGGTCCTCAGGTGGTCAAAATAAATCCGGATCCGCATCGCCTGAGGTGCGTCGCCGCGTTAAACCCTTCAATCAATCAATCAATCAATCTATCTATCGAAATGGGCAAAACAACTCACATTCAACGCAACAGTCACGCACGCATGCTTACACAAGCTAGGCTTCGCTGAGCTTGTTAACGGATCGACCTAAAGGGGACAAAAGCTCCGAACTTAAAAATACCCTAGAACAAAGTCCTCCCGCACGTGCCGGCGTTGCACTACCACTTTTCTAACTAAATGAGCTTTCCTAACTAAATGAGCGCGGGCGCTGCCGGTTAATTACGTATATTTTGCATCAAACGTATCTGCAGTTTTCTGGGCGCTAAACAACGGGGATATGCATGACAAGCGCCAGTGGTTGACGCGTTTTGAACGCTTATGACTATATAAACTGCTTGGTTTTCGAAGCCTCTGTGATACGCCGTGATTACGGAACACCGTGTGGCTGTACTTGGGTCCAGCGAGCGAGCTACGACGACAAGGCGAGCACCTAAAGTGCTCTGCACTTAAAACAGAACCGCTGTTATTAGGATTTCAACACGGCTTAGAAGACTGCAACCTGGAAGCGGAACCTCAACACCACAATACCAGCTCGCCGAGTTAACTTTGAAAAAGTACAAAAGCATGTATAGGTGTTCAAATGCTTCTAAGGGGGCACAAACTGTCACTGACCTAACCGGAATATGGATTCGAATGCGCACCCGGGCCTTGTAAGAAAATTTCCGTTCACTGCGGCGGCCTCACAGCATATTCAAACTGATTTATTTTCAAGGGAAGATGAACAGCTACCATCAGACGGCATTTTTTTCTGATTCATAGCATGCCGGGCCTTTCTCCTACACGTAATGCCGTCTACCAATTCTAAAAGGACCACAACATCCTTGACTGCGTGTTAAAAACAAGCGTGTTGGAAGGCTTCTGAGGAGGCCTAGCGGGAAGCCTTCAACGGCCTTTAACGCTTACATTTTGCTTTTGAGCCCAGGCAAGTTTACCTATTTTTACGTCTAGAATTTTTTAATGTAAAATTGAACTGCAATACCTTCATTTCTCGTCTGAGCAAGAGGAGATTGGGACTAAAGGCACAGGGCGGCCTAACCGTACTTTACATCAGTTCTAGGCCTTCTTCGGCAAATAAGGGTGGGTTTATATCTTATAGGTAGGTTTAGGTGGCGGACAGGAGCCACCCGCCGCGGTGGCTCAGTGGCTAAGGCTTTATGCTTCTGAGCACGAGGACGAGGGTTCGATTACCGGCCGCGGCGGCCAATTTTCTGGTGCAGGCGAAAATTAAAAACGCCTGTGTGTTCGAAATTTCGGCGCCCGTTAAAGATCCCCAGTGGTCAAAATTAAAACCGGAGCCCTGCACTACGGTGGCGCCTATCTCCTGCGTAGCGTCGGTGCGTTAAAGGGACCACTGAAGTGAATTAGTCAAGGCTCCCGTTTTTGCTGCACTGCGTAGACTGGCTCAAATTAGCACACTTTTCATCGTTTATTCGGTTGACAAATCGGTAATTATTTTCACAAAGCGCGAAAGAAGAAAAACTACCATGCGCGGTTTTGCGGCGGCCGCACCAACTAAAGCTGTGACGTTAGGAGGAGCGGGCACCGTGATTGGACGATGCCCAAGGTGAGCAACCAACAAGTTTCGGTTTCGGTTTCGGTTCTGTAAAACACAACCGTTGGCGTTGTTGGATGGGCATTCTCAATAACTCAGTAAATCATCGTACCGCGCTTCTGCCATGTTGTCAGCTGTAAAAATGCATAAAGATAAGCCTCCTAGGACGGATTGGAATCGTAGCATTCACTAGCCGAAACCTACGCAAGTGCATGAACGACCCTCCGCGTACCCGCAGACGCCCAAATGTCATGCGCTTTTCCCCCCTATTTGGAGCTTGCCTCCTCATGCCTGTGTCGTAAAAAGCGTGTTCGCACCAGGCCAAGGGTCTGTTCATTCTGGGCCTGTGCCCACTTGCCTGCAAGCAGTCGGTGCTTATGGCAACAGCACGCTAACGAGAACTCGCTAGCACGCCAGTGCCAGCCTGCGCGCGTTTTGTGAACTAGTTCGTGGAGCCATGAACGTTGCGGCCCCAAAAAAAGGTGAACTCAATATAGAAAACATCGGCGGAAAAACAAAAAAGTTAACTTACAAAAAAAAAAAAGCCCGTACCCGCGGGGATTCGAACTCGTGACTTGAAAATACTTGGGGTGGCACACCTAGCAACCCAGACCGCTCGGCCACGGAGCGGGCTCCGCTGGCACTGGTAATATAGGTTATATTGTACAACCAGTTTACACTTTTCTTTAGTTTTGGCATTTCAAGCAGCTTAGGTGACTATTTGTTGTATTGCGCTCGTGCAGTAAGCGTCGCCCGAGTTTCCACAATAGCTTACGTCTAGCAATTGCATTTCGTAGACGGAAAAGCGTTCGCAGATGCGTAGTCGTGCTGCTGACCGCTGTGCTTGTTCGCCCAGCGCAAAAAAGTGCTTCCCGCACCCTAGTTTTACGCTGTACGGTAAAAATATCAGTTGATTTTATTTCCTTAGTACCTATATTGACTTCGCTGACTCTTCTCCCGCCTTCAAGAGGCCTTATATTTTCCTACTGGCATACCAGTCAGCGAAGCGTCGCATGTGCAGAGCCTTGTGTGAAGCGACCTTGACTTGGAGCTAGATACAGTGTAACAAACTAACCAAGTAAAGAAAGGCAAATTCTACCATTCACAAACGTGTCGTGACTTCGTTTCAAACTGAGCGAACGAATTGCGACGACCCGTCGGCGGCCGGCGGACGAAACGCTGGGCCGACTGACTCTGTCTGAAGGCCGGGGAGCCGTGCAGTCGCGCCAGCTCATCCCCTCCTGACGTCACACGAAAATGCCGCAGAAAATGGGCGAGAGCGTAAAGAGAGGAGGACAGCATTTTCGAAATTAATTTTTTCTACTAAATAAAATCGCGTAAACGCGCCCAGGGTGGTCGAAACATGGCCTGGGGACTCCGGACTACAATTTGCGCAAGTAATCCCCGCAATGTTTACATATCACTTCAGTGTCCCTTAAAACCCCACAATCAAACAATCGGACCTGAACCTACTTAAAGTTCCGCATCGCACCGGTACTGTCCCGCTTGCCCTGACTTTAAACGGAATGTCGCGCCGTCAGAAGGTAACGTCCGTCCGATTAAACGATTTCCACTTGGGCTGTGACGCGAACATGCTCTTCCAAAAATTCACACATTCCCCCTTAACCAATCATCGAAACTGGCCAATGATGATGTCAGATGCTGCAGAAACCTCACTAAAATTCACAACTTCAATACTACCTACGCCCCTGAAGCGAACGGGAGAGGTTCCCCGCATTTGATGCTGCCTATACTACAGTGATTCTGGCTAAACAGTGCGAAGCAACGGTTTGGCCTCATGAATTAAAATCAAGACAGAGTACGCTCACAAAATGAGTGAGAACCATCTGTCCAGATTTTTACCCAACCGGGCCAAAACCGCTATTCATCCTGTTTATTCGTAATTACTGTAATAGAGGTGGCATCAAATGCGGAAACCTGTCCCCGAGCATACTCGCCGCCCATTTTGACATACCAAGGGAGCCAAAGGGATAGCTAGTGACCATGACCACCGCCGCAGGTTCAGGACTTTCACCACCATTTCCTATTGTCAGCGACGCCACCACACCCCCTTCCACGCCTGCTTTCCCAACTGAAAAGGAAGTGATGCATTTTCTAGAACACATTTTCCGTAACTTCTACCTTCTTTTTCACATTTTTATCCCCAAGACCATTCCCCATTATATGGGCAATTGTTCGGCCATTTGGGGGCGGCCTTTTGGCTTGTTTTACGTACCAAGTTAACAGATACTTCAGCATTATAAAAACCTACGCTGAGTCTTCTCTTCCTTAATACAAGACAAAAGACGCACTCGGAACTGAAACGTCAAAACGAAGAGAAAATACCAACAGCACTGCGCTGGCAAGCCAAAGTAAGGTCGTGCAGAACTGTCGGTCTCACTGTTTAACAAATCATTTTCTGATCTGTCATCAGAATGTACAGCCAAATTTTCTCTAGAAAGCCCAGGAGACTTTGTAAAGAAAAATCCAGCCCTTACGGTTATGGCTACTTACACTGCACCAAGAAGAAACGATTCATAATCATCATCATCACCAGCCTACTTAGGAGCCATTGCAGAAGGAAGTCCCCTCTTATTAACCCCCAACGGCGCATTCTTCCGTGATGTTACTCAGCGAATCCCTGTCCGTGTGCATGGCTCTCTCCTCAGAAACTTGAAATCCTATTCTTAAGATCACGTGTGGGTGATTTTGCACCTTTGGCTGCCCGCTCACTGCGGGTTAACCCTCAATGAAACCGCTTCTATGTTATCTAACACAGCTTTCGGCTTTACCGATTGTAGAAGTGTTTTTCCCCCGTTTGCCTCGCGTTTTTCTGGCACGTCATCGCCAATACCTATTGACTCAAGATGCCTCTGATCATGGGCTGCACACTTCTGAATTTGAACGTATCATGTTCCACTCGAAAAGAAGTCTATGCCAAGCTCGCTAGTGCACAGTGCCGCTGACTTCTTTTCGCTGTGGGGGTGCCTCCACTTAATCGGTACCTACATCAGGAAGGGCCTGACAACCTCCCCATTGCACCACTTTTGCAACGAAATTGAATACGAAGAACATTGATTCCTTTTTTCCGCCGGCTTTGTAACCATCGAAGAAGGCTGCTGGAGGCGCCCATGCGACGTCTTGGACAGCCATTGAGCTCTACCAGTGCTTTTGTCGTTCTGGGGCACTAAGCTGGCCAAATGCCATAGGGACATGTGCAACGCCATCCCCTTCTTCATTTCGGAGACTTTTACATACTTATCCTACTCTTCTCTCTGTTGTTTATATTGTTCTTTATCTCTCTCTCTCTCTCTCTCCTCTCTCTCTCTCTCTCTCATCTCTCTCTTCAACTTACGCTAAATTCTTTATTCTGCTGCACCATTTGCATCGTGTATTTAATTACAACGGAAAAAGAACCCGTCTTGGCCAATCCACCGGAGTGGGTATGCTGGCATTTTTTCATTTTCAGGCCACCACCACACAGCCCCCCCACCCCCCCCCCCCCCCCCCCCCCCCCCCCCCCCCCCCCTGTACTGCTCTGCAAGCGTTCATTCTTTCGTTCCGAATTTTCTATTTCTTATCTCCAACTAGTTAGCTACCTTCCCCTTATTCTATACCTGTCTCTAAGTATCCATTGCTACAATGGGGGTCGGTCGGTTGCATTTCTCCTCACTACGTGACCTGCCCAAGGCCATTTCTTTGTCTTTATTTGAGCTATGATTTCATCTACTCGAGTTTGTTCCCTGATCGAGTAAGCTGGTTTCCTCTGCTCTAAGTGTTGCTCCTATCATTCTTCATTCCATTTCCCGTTGAGCTTTCCTAGTTTGTTTCCGTTTTTTAGTAAGGCGCCATTTTCCCCTTCATAAGTTATGACAGGCAGTATGCACCGGCAGGGGCGCTTTCGGAGTGTTTATTCCTAATTACTTAAGATTTGTTTATATTTTTAGCCCCATGGCCATGGTTTGTGATTGTAGTTCTTCATTGATTGATTGTAGGGTTTAACGCGCCAACGCAACGCAGGCGATGAGGCGCGCCGTAGGGGAGGGCTCCGGATTAATTTTGGCCACCTGGGGATCTTTAACGTGCGCCGAATCTCGAACACACGGGCGTTTTTGCTTTTCGCCTCCATCAGAAAAGCCGCCGCCGTGGCCGGGAATCGAACCCGCGACCCTCGGGAATCGAACCCGCAATTGTAGTTCTTCAAACATTTTTTGCAGGTGTCCTGCAGACTCACTTAGCCACAACCTTGTCGTTGGCAAGCCTCAAATGGCGCAAGTATTTTCCGTTTATCCTTAATCGTGGTGTTTTCCTAGTCAAACTTCCTGACCACCCCCTCCAGATATGCTGCGAACAGTTTTAGACAGATGGTGTCTCACTATCCGTACGCCGTTTCGGATCGTAAATTTGTCGGTTTGCTTGTGCAGGGTTACATAGCCAGTACATTCCTCAAATATATGTCGTCTAGACGTCTTATGTAGGTCTCCTCAACTCCCTCCCTGATCTTGTAATGCTTCTAGTGCTGCTGTGGTGTGTACTGAATCAAACGCTTTTTCATAGCCTGTAAATATCACGTAAACAGTTTTATGTACTATGCGGATTTTTCTATTACTTGATTGTCATGACGACATGGCTATGATCTATTGTTGAGTACACTTTCCTAAACCCAGCCTGCCTGTTCTCAGAGTCGTTGGAAATATTGTCTGCCACTAACGCGGTTAACTATTACTCTGGTAAACAGCTGGAATAAAACTGAGAGTAGGCTGATGGGTCTGTAATTTTTAAGACCTTTAGAGCCTACCTTCTCGAAATTAGAATTGGCGTTTTTCCAGGCTGTGGGCACGTTCGAAGTCCTCAAGCATTTTGGAAATAGGTTACGAAACCTCATCTGTACAATATCTCCTCCCTCGTTTAAAAGATCCACATTTATTCCGTCGTCACCTGTAGCTTTCCTCTTCTCATGTCCTTGAGAGCCTTTTCGACTTCCTCTTCAGTTACTTGTGGAACATCGCCAGCCAAGCCTGTACGCTCAGTAGTTTCCCCTGCTCTAACGTCACTGGCGTGTGGGTTGGTGTACAATTGTTCTAATACTTCTATTATCTCATCCACGCTGTGCGTAATGTTACGTTTCTCGTCTCTGAATGCCTACATTGTGTCTTTGCCGCTAGCTAGCTTCCTCTTAGTTGCTTTTAAGCTTCCCTCCTAGTTCCAGTGTTTCCTCGACCACTGACTTGCTGTACACCGGAATGTCATTCGTTAGTTGTACGCAAATCTCTACTCTTACGCCACAGGTCTCCCCCGGGCAGTCTGTTCCACAGACCACCGCCAACAGCGGCCGTCACGCTGGAGAGACTCGTCTAAGTCACGTTTCCTTGAAAGGTCGCAATAGCCTTTCCGGAGTGGAGAAAGAACCCTGCGGGACTACGCGTCTGATTCGATGAGGGAAACAAAACATCCAGTAGACGACACGCCTTGCTCAATGCTTACGGTGACTAAGGTGCGTAGTTCAAACCACGCACTTGGTCGGACACGAGACCCACCAAGGCGCAGTTGAAGTGAACAAGACACTCCATCATTTTTGACATTCTTCAATGTTTTTCACTTTCCCATGCTGGAATGAAGCAGGGTTTTGTGGATAGTCACGCAGGAACAGAGAGCCTCCGCGCACAAGATTTTCAGAATTCGGGTTGCAATAAACGTTTCAGGAAAGCCCCAGAAATGAACAAACTTGAGGTTGTTTTGGCAAGCTGTTTCCACAAAATAGAGTTTACATCGTGGAAACTATTTCATGGTCGCGAAGCAACCTCTAACTCAGTTAAGCACACCTTTTACAGTCATATGTAAGAGTTTGTCTAGGTAGCTAGGAGTTGAAAATAAAATATGGCTGGTCGATTTACCATATACTCCTGACACTTGGGTGGTCAGAAAGAAGGGGATTCACCTTCGGGGCAAGACGGCACGAGTCCCGACGTCCTCTGACGCAACTACACTCTTCGTGCGAGTTTCTAAATCTCGTGACTTCGTGACGTGACCCCCTGCCACGCGCTCTCTCTTCCACCGGTCTTCCGAGTGGCACACATTCCGTGGTTACCGAAGAGCGGAAGAATTTGAAATGAACTAAACCGCCTCAGGGAAGCAGAAAAACGCACGAGTCATGTACGCGCGCGTGTTGTTCGTTTTCGCAACCGCACACGAAAGGAAGTCCGAGTAGCATAAAAGCTCCTTGTCCAACAAGCTGTCCACTCGTACTTGACCGCACAACCCCGTCGACGTGGGGAAACTCCTTGTTCGATATCGAGACCTCCCGATGTGAGAAGCAGTCCGCCGCAGTCGGACCACGGACCCCCGCACGGAATCCGCGCAAGAATCTGATTCGTAAGGCGGTTGAAGAGCTCCTGGTTTCACCAATCGCTCCAGTATCGCCGTGTGCACTTATCCGTGTGTTTCAGTTTTTTGCTGTTTCGTTTTGTAATCGGAGAGTCTCGCGATTTTGTCGCGCATTTGCGCCCACACTCAAGCGTGGTTCAAGAAGCAGGGCGACCTCTCCGCCGGCCTTGTCCCGGCAAGCATCTCCTCCCTACGACGACGACGACGTCGCATCGCTAAGCCGTCCTTTTAGCCAGGCACTGCCTGCGGACTTGAAGACGACCTCAGTCGCTCGGAAGTCAGCCAAGCGGCTCACAGGGATTATGGGCTCTCGGACGGCGCTAGCCGCTTTCACCGTCTCCTGCATTGTACTGGCGGCATCGGCAACCGACAGGTGAGCCAAGAACAATTTTATTTTTGTTTAATTTATGCTGTTGTCTTGGCTAAGCGCCCGCTTTTGGTGAGTTGTTTATTTGCCAAGGTCAAAGTCGTCAGAATACTAATTAGGTGCGGCTTTAAATGCCAACAAACTGAGCAGATTACTTCTCGACACTCGACGCAATCTAAGCTCTCTTAACAACGTTGCTTAATAGGAAGAATTTTGAAACAACCATTTTTTAATAAGAATTTCTATACAAGCACTCTTGGTGCACGAAATTATAGTAATCTAACACTGAAAAATGGCATTAAACCGGGCAATTAAAGCGCTTTTCGTCTGCGTAATTTTATATTCTGTAAAGCACTCTGTGCAATGCGCAAGATATGAAACCCAAAATACGTTTTAGCCATTACGAATACATGCCCGTTACATTAAAAAAAATCATTAAAATTGGGGAGTAAATCGCACTTGTTTTCTGGTACACTTCCACACAGAAACACCAATATGTGTCACTCTGTCCTGTCTAACTAAGTAGATATAATGTCAATTTTTCTCTGTATTGCATTAGATGCGCTAAATTTTTGCACAGTGAAATTGGTAGCATATGGGTGGCTTAAGCGCCATTTTGTTCTTTAACGGATTTTGTTGAGCAATTTGTGTGTTTCCACTGAACTGCTTTGAATTGCCTTCAGTGTGACAGTACATGACAGAGAGGGATATAGTATATACTTGTAGACATTTTTGCTTCTCCTAAATATGCGACAACGGTGGAGAGTTTAGATTACATGGCTAAACATACTAATTGTCCTTTCAAAATAACGAAGCCTAGCCAACCGCAGCACTTTGAACAGAAGTCTTCAAAGTGCGACCTAGCACCACGCGGTTTTAGGCCTTTGTGATTTATTTGTTAAATGATATTCTTTTTAGGTCATCTTCACGTCAGGTATTGCAGCGCTTCATTATTGATAAGAAACATGAAAAATAACAAAAATAAATCGCTTAGTGAATCGCCATTCACAAGAAAAAACCTCTGAGTTTCCTTTTATGGAATGTGCTCAGGTTTTTTTTTCCCGTTAGGGCTGCGAGCTTTCATAAATTATCCGCCATCACTACGCCTTAATTTTCTGCTTCATTTTTCCGACATTCAATACAACGAAGATTATTTGTGCAACAAGGTTCCTCAGGTGCCTGGTCAATCAAAAAATTTTATTTCTCAATTTTCAACGTTGGCGCTTTTTTCGTATTGTTCACTGTGATTTTGTATCAGCAATCGAATTCAAATTTTCCCTAGGTAAGTTAAAAATCTATGCAAAACGGCAGCATTTATGTGCGGATTTTATATGAACCTTTACGTGGCAGCACGCTAAAACAGTTTTAGCCCATGATGCAACTGCTTTGAGTGTCTGGTTACGTTACCTTTGTTCTGTATCCTGCCCTTAATTTCAACAAAATTGGCTGTAATGATCTGAGCATGACGGAGGCAAATTCCCCGATACAAAATACGCTGTAAGTTTTTTTAGGTGAAGCATACTTTTGCTAACAGCTGATAGTTTCCGGTGTAGATGTTTTAACATCCCTTTTTGAGCTTATTTCATCTAAGGGAGACCATAGTTTGAAAAAAAGCAACTCTAACATGAACAAAAAGTATATATACGCCAAAAAACCTTGTCATCTAGTAGCAGTGATATAACCCATCACGCAGGACAACATTGGTTATAGCAGATGAAATCTAAGCACATATTAGTCCAACATGTGCAGAACCTAACAGGATAGCATAACTTCGGTATTTTTGAGAGAACGAAGTAAAAACCAGATCTACCACCAAAAACAGCACTAAAGAGGCAAGAAGTGCCCGCACAGGCTAAAAAGATCTCGTGCGCCGCGGGATGGAACTAAGCCAATGATTGCATTAGGTTTGTTCCGGCGTTTATATTGCCTCAAGGCTGCCCTCTTGACGGCTAACTGCGCATAGAAAGACAAAATGTCAACTACTGCCAACTTAATTCGCGCACTCATTGGCTGCAGTTCGCTGTCCATGCCATGGCCGATAATGTCTACGTCACAGCTTTTGGTGGTTTGCAGATGTAGCTCCGGTTTCTCCCACCACCACCTTTCACTGTTTCCTACTTCCAATCTTCACTGTTTTCACGCAAACCCGCCTCGAAGTAGGTCCAGGCTTGTATTAGAGCTATCATGCATAGTTATTTTTAGCACGTAGTACTAACTATCCCTCATGCCATCTGTACACGACCGAGTGAATACGTTTCGTTATACGATAACAGACTTCGTTCGGGAATAAATCACTGCGTAACCCTAGAATGTGAGCGTACGCTCTTAAATGGCAGTTGTCATTTTTTTTGCAATCATGCCCGTTAACAGAAGGGTTCAATCAAATGGACCAACCAATATTGCTCATTGCACCATTACGCCAAACGTGCCCCAAAAACAGAGTATATAAACGAATACACAAATAGCGAAACGCTTCCGGCTTCGTTTTGCATCGGATATAAGAAGCTGTATGGGTTTAGAGGGCTCAGCTGCAAAGACTGGAAATACTACACAGCAAATGTGAAAAGTTGGAAAAGTTGGTTTATGGTCTTTGCCTGAAAGCTTAAATACAATATATTTCCTCAATATGTTAAGTATCCTGGTATGCTCATACGATATTCATTGACTGATAGCCTTTAAAGAGACAAACACAAAAGACCTAGTAGGGGAGAGGTGGGGAATAGTTAGCAAAAGATACTGCGCAAAAGAGCACAAGGAATATTGAATTATCGTTCAGTCTTTTCATACTGCTCTTGTCGTCTGGCAAAACCATTAGGTGCATGCGTAAGGTATTCTCTGCTGATGGTAGGTTGGGGGAACTTGTTGCGGCTGTATTTGTCATCAGGATAAATGTGTGCTCATTGTTTTACATGCTCTCTTCCACTTGCAGGAGAGTGCGAAAGGTCTTAAACTATGAGCCCTGCCAATACACTCTTACTAAAATTGCTAGCGTGTGTAGTACCTTTTACCAGCGCTTGATTACACGCGCTTCCGTTGCGCATTTAAGTTTAATAAGAATATTAAGATGAACGCAATGCGAAATAAGGATGTAAATCTCTAAGTATGTATTTATAACAGTATCAACGGTCTCTGCTAATATAAACATCTGTGAAAAGAGATGTCGTGTGTACTGTTAGACTTTCCGCCACCTGAAAAGTAACGCGCTACTATCTTCCTTGGGCTATATTTATTTCGTATATCTTAATATCAGGGCCCTGAGCCACAAGGTCACATTTTCTTTATTTTTACAGGCGATAAATGATAACCGGGGGTCATACCTTAGAAACATTACAGCGGGCTCGAGAATACCTGGCACTGTATATAGTTGATCATATTGGGAACACACACACAAGTTGGGAACACACACCAAAAATAACTCAGAACGAACACGTTCTTTTTATAACATAAGCCTGCAATAAAATTTTATCGGTTATGAATATTTCTGCTCTGCCTTATCTCACTAACCTTACAGTCGTTCTGGACCTTATGAGCATACCTTCCCGGCAATCCTGCGATGTGCGTGCACAAATGCCTGAAATAAAGCCGCAAATTTTCCTCTATTGCTTTGATACTCATCATAAATGCTAGCGTTATGAACAAAACAAAATTACCAGCCCCATTGCACAAATGCAGAAATTTCATCACGTATTTTACTACCCATTCAGTTGGGCGCGGCTTTTAGCGAGGGGCTAACGAAGAATTAAAATTATGTATAGTCCCTGAAGCCACGGAAATAGCAGTTATCGGTAAGTACTCCGCACCTTCTAAGGCGACGACCCGAAGTTATAAGCGTAATGTTTTGCACGAGTATGCCAAAGGGAGTGCTTTGTGCACAGCGTCCTTTCTTCGAGTACCGCAGCTCCAGCGAGCTTGGGGTTCTAAACGGGTCCTCTACGATTTGTAACGGTCAGGACAAGCTCGACAAAATACGTGACCGAATTCTGCTTTCCGAGCGAAACAATCTCCAAAGCAATTACCGGCAACGTATTGGCAGCTTGAAGTCTATTTAGGGGATCCTTAGGCCTCCAAGCAATGGTGAACGCACCGATCCACCCACACACGGCAACACAATAGACAACGCCACTGGCCTTCCGAATTCACCGGAAAACGTTTACGTAATTCCAATGGTGGTACGGGACAGCTACTATTATTACCATTATACTTAAATCACCATGAACATCGCTGTGACTCGATGATCAATTCTTAACGGCATAAAGAAAACTCCGGCGACTCTAATAAAAGCCGCGAAAATATGCAGATCCTATGACGACCGCATGATACAACACCGTTTCGAGCTTACTATTCTTTCTCTACCTCTATCTTTACCTGAATCTGCACGAACACGCGAGACAGTAATCGAAGGAAAGGTTAACGCGCATTCCTAACGTACTTCGGTTTGCGTGTAATGTGTTACGTTTGTACCAAGAACAAGATCAATTGTAATGGCCTTGATAGTAGTAGCGACGACGTGCCGGACATCTAATCACCATAGTCATGGTCATATTCCCTACTCTTTACTGCGCACGATGACTTTAGTCGCAGAAGTAGTAAAATTCTTTCCTTCTTATGAGGAAGTCAAGCCTTGAATGTTGCCATTTATCCGACGTTTGCCCTGGTGCGCACATAAAAATGCGTCTGAAGAAAACCCGTCCCTGTGTCGAGAGGGCAATCGATTGCTAATTTTGTTCGTAGTTGCTTTAAGAAGTTCCCATCGTTAAAACGACGCTTTAATGCACTGGTAACTGGACTTACTAAGATACACTTAGGAGCCAGACTCACAGCATTTTCAGAGGGGCTACATCATCGGGTTATAATTGGTTCACAAAACAGACGCATTTAGTCTGCACTGCTCTGCTTTGGCGAAAATATTCATTCGGGACTTGGTAATTTTTGCTGATGTGTTCTGTTTTCTTTTTTCATCTGCTCGGGGGGGCTCGTGGAAACGTGATACCGTCGGCTGCTTATAATGTACACCGCATACACAGTACGCGTTTAGACTAGCATCTACTGTTTACATTAAAATTAGCCTTTGAAATTCTAAGCCTCCCGGAAAACAATGAAATCGACTTAAACAGTTTTGTATAGACAAATTTAAAAAAGTAACTGCAGATTTGGTATCTTTTGTGCGAAGCAGCAGTTGCCTGCAAACTGTATTTCCGAAAGTGCGCATCCGTAAGCCAGTCGCCTAAACTTTATTCTTCTCAGCAGCTAATTAACAAACTACAGTTTCTGTGCCAGCAGCCCACTAATATTCTACTTCTATATCACCGTACACCGATGCCGGAGCATCGGCGCTTCGTGAGGTGGAGCCAGCAATAGCCAAATGTTGCTAAGGAGCGTCATCTGTTTTATTTCGGATCAGAAGAAACACTGTTCCAAAATAAAGATAATTGAGCACTTCTTTCATTACCAATCATGAACTTCACCCAGTGGGCTGGTTCCCCATGTTTCGTCGGTCATTGTGTCTAATACCTTTTGTTATCTTAGGCAGATACCAGTGAATGCGCCATAATCAAACTGCTAGTGGGAGGTTTATTTGACTGTGCACAAGGCTTTTTGCAGGTTTGCTGCGGGCATAAGGCGAGTACACGGTTTTTGAGGATTAGCGCTGTTGGCCCCAACTCTGCTGCGCTGGCTGGTTAGGGTCCCCACTGTCCTTCGCCTAAGTGACTAGCCTCGTAGTAGCCACCGCTGCGCGGCCGTTCCAGAAATGGGGCAATCCATGCAGAGAATAAAGCTCAGGAACGGTCCCAAGTATCCCAAACGCATAACAAAAAAAGATTACTGCAAGTAGCGCCTGTCTAAGGACGTTCATGGACAGTGTTGCTTCACTTCTCTAAAGCTACGGCGGCTACATTCGTCCAAATGATTTGATTTATTGTAGGTTTAACGCGTCCGACGCAACGCAGGCGATGAGGCGTGGTAGTGGAGGGCTCCGGATTAATTTTGACCACCTGGGGATCTTTAACGTGAGCTGAATCAAATCTCCCGCACATGGGCGTTTCTGCTTTTCGCCTCCATCAGAAAAGCGGCCGCCGCGTGGCCGGGAATCGAACCCGCGACCTCGTGCTCAGCTGCGCAACGCCTTAGCCACTAAGCCACCGCGGCGGTTAATTCACCGAAATGCCTCTGAAAACCTATTACACCGCTGCGACAGCACCCAGTTTTGTTTTCGTTTGCGTGCGTCCGCATACCTGATCACCTGCTATTTGAAGGGAGCTTGCAGCGGAGAAGGCGAGGCATAGCTGAGACGAGATGGAAAACGTAGTGAAACCGTGGACATCCTGACACAGCAGGCGTGGCTTCCAAAAATTGACGTCAGGGTCTCGTCTGAGGACTCTATGATTTATAGCACCATCGATTTTAATCAGCATAGCGACAGGTCTGCTGACTAGCTTTTGGGCCACCACTGCAGCTGTAATTTTTGAAGCAGAGGATACTCGAAATAGTAATTTTCTTGTTTTCGCAATAATGTGCATGTAAATGACCTATATCCGTATTTTCAGGCATAAAAAAGCCCATAGACGGCGCTGAAGTACTTGTATGTTTAACTGTATGCTAAAATGATCCATTTTTACAGGCACTTCTGTCATATGTTGTTTGAATGTTTTTACCGCCCTGTCTAAAAAAATCCCGTGACGACGTGGGACTTGTAGGAACACTTAAGCGTATCGGATCAATTTTTTCTTTCTTTAGTTGGCATTTAGTGGCTTATTCTGAAGCTCTGATAATGCTTCCTCATTTTATGACGGACTTACTGTTGAATCGATTTCATTTAAAGAATGCACCCGAGGCTGAAAATTACCGTAAACGTCACATAATATTCTTACTGAAGCTTGAGCGACTTTTTTAACCACCATATCAACTCAAAGAAAAAAAGGAACAAATTTGAGTAGCTTACCCACATTGCATTTGGCAGAATCTCCCTTTCTGGTCGGGATTTATGTACCGAAGCGTCTCACGAACGCGTAGTAAGCGTGTCAGCATCATTGGTTGTTTATTTTCTTTTTGCAGACCCCCTCTACTACATTCCTGTTTTCGATACGGAGACTGAAGTCTACCCAGAGCTTCAGGAACTTGACAATGGTGACGTGCTCCTTCAACTCACGGACAACTACGAACTGATGCTCCACCATAGCTCCATCCTTCCGCCCACGGTTCTTATCAGGACATTCAAGGATGGCGAGCCAGTTGACCGAATCGTGAGTAACGTTGACATCACTGTACGATTTCTAATAAAATTGCTGCCTATGGCTTTAACAGCAAAGCTTGACGTATACCCTTTGTCAAAATTTTCCAGGCCAATCTTGAGCCTTCTTGGCCACAACGAGTTTAAAGGTTAGGCTTTAACTTTAAGTGGAGACAAAATATTTTATGACAGTAAGAAGGAAAGGTTTCTTCTTCAGCTTTCCGACATAAAACGTTTCAGCCTCGCTCGGAACGTAATTCTGTACATTGAATTCTTTTGGGGCCGGCGGAGTTTCGGCTTGGCCTAGAAAATTTTGGCAATGACTGCACAGAGGTGAGCGGAACATTTGAACGGCAACTGACATTTCCACTGCCCATCGTTTCCCGCAATAAGGCCACCAATAAGGCCACTGCGAACAATCGCTTTCACCATTTCCTTCGTTACTTAAACACCCACAATGGCATGAAAGCTACAGATATCGCCAACACAGAGCAGCCGTGAGTGATTTGCTCGACGGAGCAGACATGTCGTCGAGGTTCTGCTTTGCTTTTATAGCGATTTTCGTTTAATATGGTTGTCGGGACGCATTTACTTTTGAAATGAAGGTGGTTAAGAGAGGCTACATCACTCGAATGACGTCAGTCAAGCACGCTAAAAATGTACAGACCAATAAAACGAAGAAGAATCTTTTCAGCAAATTTCTGAGCTATGTGATGGTGTAGCGCAAATATATTTTTATTCTGTGGTGCTTTGGGACCCCCAAATCCAGGTTCTGGATTACCCTTATTGGCTTTGTTCGGAAAGCATTGTAGAATTTTAGAAAAAAAGACAAAACGTAGCCTAATTCTTTTCAAGTAAGCCTTTACTGCTGGGACCACTAACGACTACTTCGAAGCTGTTTTGTGACAACTATTCAATCTCAAACTTGCCATAAACCCTTCCTTATAATGCGGTATCTAATTAGCGTGCAACCACAGCCGCCTTTCGTTGCTTGTATGTACACACGCACTTAACGGCTATACCAGCCTTGTTCATACAAGACGACGGAAAACACTAATTTTTTTCTCACCTTTGCCTTTCGCAGATGCGCACCAAGAACATCCGCAATGACATCTTCTCGGACGTGGGACGGGGCGGCCACAGTTATGATACGGCGGAGCCGCGATTCAATCGCACCACTGTTGGTAAGCAAACGAGTAGTGACAACACTCGTAAATAAAAGCTAAATCTTATTTCGAAGTTCCCAGTGCTCACCTAGCGAACTCACTCTGAGTTACAAACGAGGCGCAAAAGTAAGAGTGATCGGATCAGCACAGCCTCGCCGCGCTATACGGACTCGCGGTGGATTAGAAATTTCCATGGCCTCTTTTAAACGGAATAAGCAAGGAGAGGCTGCGTCTGTCGAATCGCAATTGCACTTTTTGAAGAAATAAATCGAATGGAGAAAACCTGCGGCAAAAATCTCTCTCGGAGTACCGCACCTCTGTACGCCATTGCGCTCAGCCCGGGCGTTCTAATTACAGATACGACAAAGTTTCTGCAGCCATGTGGCTTCCGCAATTTAAAAGCGAGATTCCTCGAAGATAGCCCCCATTGCTCCGCTAGCTCGATAGCACCCGCCGGGGCGCTTTTATTCGAGTTTATACTCTTATTTTGCGGAGTGCATCTGGTCTTTATAGGTCACGTATTCCCCAAAGTAAAAAAAAGCAATACAAACGCGCGTTGGGGACTTGTTTACTGGGTGCACTCGAAAGCACGAAAGATGCACACTGCCCTATGTAACGGCAGCCGGTACTCTCAGTGGCCAGAATTAGGACGCCCAAATATTCCCTGCGCTTTAACGGTGCGGGCTCGAGCCTTCCATATCCCGAGGAATAGATAACATTGATTGTAGGGTTTAACGCACCGACGCAACGCAGGCGATGAGGCGCGCCGTAGTGGAGGGCTCCGGATTAATTTTGACCACCTGGGGATCTTTAACGTGCGCCGAAATCTCGTACACAAGGGCGTTATCATATTCACCTCAATCAGAAAAGCGGCCGCCGCGGACGGGAATCGAACCCGCGGCCTCGTGCTCAGCAGCAAAACGCCTTAGCCACTGAGCCACCATGGCGGGTAGAATAGGTGGCATGTTGCGCATTCTAGTGGCACGTTTGAACATATATCTACGTGTTTTTTACACTGTGTTTAATCAAATTCGTCCGGCTAGTCTTGTGAAGTGTAGGTAGCGTTTACATTATTTGCTCTATTTTACTTAAAACAAATATTTTATCACGCGTGTGAAGTACTTATGGCACATTTGCGTGTTATAACAGAAATTTCGGATGCTTTTGCTCTCTTTAAGTCAGCTTCCGCTGTAGTTCTTGTATGTTCTAGTGGTTTCTTCCCTTTTGTGTCCGTTTCAGCTGCTTCTGATGAGCATCAGTTGCGGTATTTATCCGTGTTAGGAGAGATTTGAGTCCAACGCTGGTACTTTTGTCCACCTTAGCTCGGTTTCAACATGTGCTAGGCCTATCTGAGTAGTTGTTTTTTTTCTTTCTTTGGGGTTGTCTTGCCTCTTTTAGGTTGTTTTTTTTTCCTCTTATTATTTTAATTAGGATGCTTTTGAACTGCTTAGGGTAGGTTTCTGCTATCAAACGAGCCCCGGGCAGGGGCGTGTCTCTACGGAATATGGATTGCGAATACGTTTACGGGCAGAGCTGCCGCAAGCACTGTTGTTCCGTCGCCTGATCTAAGTTCACCGTTCCCTAGTGTGGCAGTATATTTACGTAATGAAGCGTTCACGCGACGTATGCAGTGAAATATTGGGAATCAGTTGGGACATAAAGAAATATGAGTCTTAAAAGTTAGGTCTCAGCTAGACACCCGCATCGGGAGGGTACTTAAAATAGGCAAAAATAAACACCCAAGACGTAATTTACGGCATCGAATCCTGCCGACACGTACTGCTTTGGCACCGGGAACCGCAGTTTTTCTTATTCCAAGAAGCCAAAGGGCCTTGTGCTCACGCCAACATAAATGTGTCTAATGGCTTTGTCTATCAGCTGGAGTGCGTCTAATGGCTTTGTCGATCAGCTTCGTCTATATTATTGTGGCCTTTAAAATTTACGAGCACTTTTCTTGTGACACATGGCACTACTAAACGAACACGTCACCGTTTCATATTTTAGGCACGTACGCATATTGCCGAGTGCCGGAAGGTTTTATGGCGTCAACTGTTGGAAGCGTGTTTTGACTCAACGCGATCATAAATTTCAATAACAACACTCCAGCAAGAAAGCCTAGCAATGAGAGGCCTATATGAGCAGCCGAATTTGCCGGTTATCAGCAAGGCGTTCGTGCGTGCACATTCTCTAGCGCAAGCGAAAACCTGAGACTCGTAAAAGGCGAAATATTAGTGCGCAGAATTTGGCCCTTTTTCACCTACAAACAAGCTGGGGTGTTCTTACTGAACAAGCAACATAGAATTTCTCGGGGTTCTTCGCACTTAAGATGTGAAGATGTGCACCGGAGATTCGTTTTGTTTCTCATTATGTTTGGTGGTCTTGTTTTTTCTCCCAGGAAGGAATTCTTGACCACGACCTCCGCATCATTCCCGTTAAGGAGAAAGGAAAGGAAAATGCGCACAAAATATTCCGTGTGAAAGACAAGACGGCTCACGTGTTAGACTCAAGTATGTGCATTTCACTCTAGCTACGGAGATTACGTTGCCAACGAACATGTTTAATGTAATAGTTGCTTTCCTCAAACACAGGTTCTCAGCATTATTAGCATCTTTTTTTATTTGTGGTTTAGTATTCTGCGCGTTTTACAGAGTTCATAGTGACTTGTATGTACTGAGCTACTTGAGCTAAGCTGAGCAGTTATTGTCGTAAAACATAAGCATTGTCACTAGAAGCTCCATGCTCTAAGTATGGCCCCGTATTTTTTTTCTTTTCAGTTCTCACCAACAACTCTACATTGGCACAAGATTATGAAACAAATGAAGTTACCAAACGAGATATGGGTGAGTGCTTTTAAAACGCATAGTAATTTTTCACCGTATTGTGTTTTCTGCATGAAGAAATAGTCAGTTTGAAAAACGTACACAAGACACCTATTATCAGTATCAACAACTTAACACAAATGGGTTTGAAGTGCTACTAATTGTTTGCCCAAGCGTTAATGCCTTGACGGTGATTTTATGAAACTAGAGGTAATATGACTTTTAACCTGAGTTACTATAACTTCGTACCCGTCTTATATCCTCATATACCAACGTTTTGTGCTTCAATGCACGCAAAAAAGTGTAGCCAGTGTAAATTCATATGCATTTCTGTCCTTACGAAAGAATCTCCTACTTAACCTTAAAAATTCGTGTAACAGAAGTATGCCGAGCTTCTGCTGGCAACTTCTGGCATTGTAGACGCCACTCCCTTATTACCCCTCACTACAAAAGGGTGGAACATGTTAATAATAGAGGACGAAGAGGCCACACCTGTAAAAGGTATTCCAGAATGGAAGAGCCGCGCCGAGGCTAAACGATACATGCATTTTTATTCCGACCCTTGTTGAGTGGTTTGTCGAGTGTGTATCCGAGGTCCTATTTTGCGTTCCTTGTACCGAAAAAGCAATAAATAGCACATTTCGTGATTTAACCTAAAACTGTGCTATTCTATATGACCAGAGCCGGCTTCTTTTTTTCGGCCGCTTCGTTCATATTCCAGTTATAGAAGAGTGTTTGCATATAGCATTAGCGACAAATGGAAGAAAAAGTCAGTCCGATGAGCGTTAATAAACCTTTCTTTAAAAAAAAGAACGCCAGATCAACCAGAAAACGTTGCCGACTTAGACTGTTCCAGAAGGAAGAAGTCGTAAAAGAAATTTTATACAATGTGCAATCCAATTCAGAAATAACAGTTAGATGCAGATAAGTACTAGGTTACTGCGGCCTGTGACCTTCCAACCATGCAATACTTTTAAACACACGCATTTTTCTTTTATAGAGAACAAGACACTGACTGTGCGCCCAGAAGTAGTCATTATATCGGACTCAGCCCACAACCAAAAGTTTAGAACACGCGGCGACCTCATACGCTACATCGGTATCTTCATGAACGCTGTGAGTACAACTGCATTTGAGTCAGTACATTTGGAGTGTCCTTTTTCCAACAGATACAGGTACCGAAAATGTCTTAATAGAACCGTGCAACACTTTTTCCAGCTTTTTCCGAAATCTTAAATGCTTGCAGAACGTAGTCAATCAACACATTCAGTACTTAGAGTACGCGTCCGCAGAACTCTAAGACAAAAATTACGACTTTATGCTGTTGCGACCGGGCGGGGGCACCCGATCCGAGCTCCGTGGCCTCCGACATACGAGTGGTAGCGTGTATGATGCGAGCGGCCAGCCGCTGTGGCAGCCGTGAAGAAGTCCAGAAGCCGTAGGCTAACGTAACTGTTTACTTCATAGCGAGAGGTGAGCCGAAGCCAAAGAACAATGCCCCGACGGGCGAGGTTACAATACAGGACTCGAGTAGAGCGACAACATCGATTCGCTGCTCTAACAGGAATGGTTTACAACGCTTAGGCAGCTCTATTTATACCCAAAAGCGGTAACGGTCAAACGCAACAGGCTGGAACACGCACAACACTCTTTCCAGAGTTCGTAAGCCGTTCATAGCCTCGGGCACGTTGAGTCCGAGAGAGGGGAGAGAGGAGGACTCCGTTGCGATCACCGGGGCCTGCCTCTGTGTCCTTGAAGAGCGTGGAGACGAGCCGTGCAGGCAGCCGCCGAATGCGCAGAGAGCGAAGCGTCTGACGAGGCTTTGTCGCAACTTGTTGCCGACATGATTGCGCCTGTTTTCGAAGGAGCACGAGTGGCTTCGCCGCACAGCCGAGGAGTGATGCGGGGAAGTACTGCGGCGCTGGCCGATTCGTAACAGCTTCTCCGCCGGGGGTCCGAGATCCCGATGGATAAGGGTTTGCAACCGTTGTCCGGAGGGATGCTGTCGAAGTGAAGTATTCGGCAGACGCTCGACTCCAGGCCTTGGCTGTATGACACCGTGCTGGAGCTTCACCGGGCGGGTCACTGGACGAGTAGTGGCTCCCCAAGAACGTCTCTGGCTTGGTCAGGCAAGCAACAGAACAACACAGGAAGACACAACCGCATCGCCGGCAAGTGCGAAGACAAATCCACACTGAAGATCTACCAGGCTTTTAGTTGCGAAAAAGTACGCGAATAACTAACTACTCTAGTTATATTTTTGCCCAGCAGTACTTTAGACACGTGAACAAACCTGAAAGGTGACATTTCGCTTGATTGGAAATGTCCCACACAAAAAGAAATGTGATCGTAAAGGGCGAAACCTGCTCCAGGAAAAACAATGAACTTGAGAAAGTCAGGCGTCTACAAGCCACTTCTCGCGCTGAGAGCTGCGATTCGAGCTCTCATCATTGCTCCGAGTTTTCCCTTTCTTGTATCGCACTTTAGGTGCACCCGTTCTCTGAACGCTGCTGCGACCGCGTGAGAGGACACCGGCCGTTCGCTTCGACAACAGTCGAGCGCGCGGAGGAGCGAACGAGATTTTCCAACGTTCAAACGAGAGGCGCGCACTCCTTTTTGGAGGCGGCGTTCCCTTGGCGCGAAGCGAGCTCACTGCTTGGCCTCTCGGCGTGCCCGCCCTGAAACGCGCGCCACAAGTACCCGCGGAAGTTTTCGCTATCTCCTCGTTGCTCGCCTTCTTACGAACGCGTTCGGCAAGCAAACGCCGGAACGCGTTTGCGTTCCTTCCCCTTGGCTGGTCGGTTCCCGACTTCGGCTCAGCCACAAGAGAAACTGGAATCTCAACCAGCTCAGCCGATGTGGGCTTATCGTCGGGAGCATCAGCTGGAAGTGACACGGGCACGAGGAGCTCTTTAGACACCGGGTAGCTTCGTACAGTCACTACCTCGTCGTCCCTCGCGCTTACGGCGGCAGCCTCCGCACGCGAAGCCCGAAGCGTGTTCCCGTTATGCTTCCTCACTGCCAGAACTACACTACAACTAAGCTGCCCTGTCTGATTCTCAAAAGACGGCTCAGCCGCCCGCGACACCTGAATCTCTACGAGCTCGTCTGGCCGTTGCTCGAGGTCAGCTACCTGAGCTGGTGGCAGAACGGAATCGGCTTGCTCAGTGGCGAGATCGTCATGACTCCCAACTGAGCTGTGCAAACCGTTCGCTGCCTCGACTGCAGGCTTTGCCACCACATCGCTCGTTTCTGTGCTACCGTCCGAAGGAACAACCTCCGTTTCAGCGGACTCGTGTTGTCTTTCGGTAGCCCCATGGTTTACGCACTCCAGCGAAACCTCGCTATCTCGCGAAATGTTCATGTTCAAGTCGGTAGCCATTCCCAAGGCCTCCCGCGAATTTGAACCCTCCGAACACTCCGCCGAGATCTCCGAAACAAACGCCGACACATTATCGCACTCAGTGGACACGCACTGCCCTCTGCCGCCTCTGCCGACAGTCTGAGCTAATGCGCCGTCGTTATCTCTCTCAGCAACGTTGACGCGCTGCGGGGCAGCAACGGTCGCTTCCGACTCGCGCTCCCGAGCGTCTGCTACTGGCAGCGCTGGCACGGTGCTTTCCTCGCAAACCGAGGTCTTTTTTCAAGCAACAATTCTAACTCAGGCTTCACATCTTCCTGCTCGAGTTGAATTTCATGCTCTAGGTGCTTGTTCTCCCGTTGGAGTCTCTCTTTTTCGAGCCTCTTTGCTTCCTGTTCAAGGCGCTCGAACTCGAGGTCATACCATCGCATCTTTTCCTCGTGCTGTCGCTTTCTTTCCTCGCGTTCCTGCTGTCGTTTCTGACGCTCAAACTCCTCACGCTGGCGCTCAGCCTCAGCCTCTGCCTCGGCGGCCTGACGTTTAGCCTCTGCCTCGGCGGCCTGACGTTTGGCCTCTGCCTCGGCGGCCTGACGTTTCGCGGTCTCCCTGCCATTGATCAGCTCAATGCATTCCGACAGCTCCTCATCGTCAGCCCCGACAGCGAGTATAGCCTGTATCAGCTCTGGCTTTCTCAGCGCGTCCGTAACATCCAAGCGCAACTCTTTTGCAAGCTCCAACAACTGCGGTTTTTTCAACGCTTTCAAATTCATGGCCGGTCTAGAGTACTGCTTTCCCACTGCTCCAAAAATGTTTTGCGCGAATAACCCACGCGACGAAAACACACGCCCTACCAGCTATCCTCAGAAGCCTGGTAAAACTCAGTGAAGAAAAGTCCCGCACTCACCCTTGACCGCCGTGAATTCTGCGAAGTCCGAAGCCGCCTTGACGTCCGTTGTGTTGGGTTTCGCACCGCTGGCTTCAGGTGTTACGAAGTTGCCATCCCACCGCTGCCACCAGTTGTTGCGACCGGGCGGGGGCACCCGATCCGAGCTCCGTGGCCTCCGACATACGAGTGGTAGCGTGTATGATGCGAGCGGCCAGCCGCTGTGGCAGCCGTGAAGAAGTCCAGAAGCCGTAGGCTAACGTAACTGTTTACTTCATAGCGAGAGGTGAGCCGAAGCCAAAGAACAATGCCCCGGCGGGCGAGGTTACAATACAGGACTCGAGCAGAGCGACAACATCGATTCGCTGCTCTAACAGGAATGGTTTACAACGCTTAGGCAGCTCTATTTATACCCAAAAGCGGTAACGGTCAAACGCAACAGGCTGGAACACGCACAACACTCTTTCCATAGTTCGTAAGCCGTTCATAGCCTCGGGCACGTTGAGTCCGAGAGAGGGGAGAGAGGAGGACTCCGTTGCGATCACCGGGGCCTGCCTCTGTGTCCTTGAAGAGCGTGGAGATGAGCCGTGCAGGCAGCCGCCGAATGCGCAGAGAGCGAAGCGTCTGACGAGGCTTTGTCGCAACTTGTTGCCGACATGATTGCGCCGGTTTTCGAAGGAGCACGAGTGGCTTCGCCGCACAGCCGAGGAGTGATGCGGGGAAGTACTGCGGCGCTGGCCGATTTGTAACAATGCCCATCAGATAACTTAGAAACTTACTGATAAGATTTTTCCCTATTTCTTCTTCTTGGCGTTCTTCGACCGCTGCAATTACGTCATTACAACAATGTTGCGGCTATTTGCCGGCTTTTCTTCCGTTGCAGCAGTGAACACATTCGCTAGCCACTATAAAAAGAAAGCTACGAAAGCAAAGCAGACACGTACTGCGTATCTGGTACGCTGAGCAAATCACGCATTGCGATTCCGTGCTGGCAAGAACTGTAGCTTTCGCAGTGCTTCCAGGCGTGAAGGAAAGAGTGAAAGCGTCTACTGGAAGTATTGCAGAATCCCTTATCTTCAGATAACAGTGAACTGTTTCTCACCTGAAAGCCCTGCGTATTTTCTTGCGAAGACAGTGGCCTTGTTAACACCACGTGATGCCGTGTGTACAGCCGCAGCGAAAAATCTCGCTCATAGGGGGAATCGATGTGAAGTGAAGCTACAGAAACTGGTCTACGAAGTATTTCTCTGACAAGATGCGGTGCTGCCCTAAGGCCACGAAACCTTCTTCTGAATGCCGTTTATGCTAGTAGTGCTCACAATGCTGCTCGTCTCTCATGACGTCACATACGTGAACAGACGCAGGGTCGAACCTCTGTCTTCAATTTAGCTTCGGCCGGCGACCGAGGCGACCACGGCGACCGCTTCCGTAGGTGCCACGAAATGCTACGATGGCTTGCTCAAGCGTAGTTGCTGAGGCTGGCATCGACGCAGCGAACCCGCACGAGACACTTGCGTGATCTGGGTTAGCTTCAAGGTTGCAGTTTTGCTACCAGACGTTTCGTGTGTTTCTATATAGAGTAATGAGCTTCACTCAAAAGGCGTGTGACGGCGACCCGGCCCCATGACACCGGAGTGCGCAGCACTGGTATTTGCGACCGGGCCTGCAGCGCAAATGCCCGGCGCATTCTAATTTGCTGCGCGGAGGTGCGTCAGCAGAAATCAACCGCTTTTAATGCAGCCCCCAGATATGAAGAAAACATGCTTCTCCCCTTCTCGCCCTCCCCACACACAAAATTCTTCGTGAAATATGGGTTTACTTCCGTAGCTTGGACAAGTAGTATCACATAAGATTGACGTTAAGAATGCGCGCCCTAAAAAAGGACCCCAAGCGCAAAAAACGAAACAAGGAGCGAGTTAAAAATCTGAGATCATAAATAAAATAATTGAACCCAGTTTCGCCCACTGTAGAATCTGCTGAAGCACAGGAGCTGAGGTTCGCTTGTTTTGGCTTTAATGTCAATGGGTGCCAGCACGATAACGGCGCGACCACCACCGCGAAAATTTATCGGTTCGCACAAAGACATCGGCAGCTAAACGTCAGCACGAAGGCTCCCTCGGCTCTCCCTCCTCCAACCACTCTCTTCTCTATAAGCGGCTCTGGGAACCCGCTCCTGCCCATGCGTTACGCACGACCTACAGCAGACTCGCGCAAAGGCTTAACCTTAAATAACTCTGCTGTTAAAACGCTACACAAATTGCAGATTTGAACTCCTAAATAACAAGTGTGCTAAAACCTTCAGCACTTAAAAGAAACTATTGGTTGTCCTTAGACGATTTCAGAAAACATGCATCATTCCTGCTTCAAAACTGACTCATGCTTATCGGGCAAAATGCGCAACCGTTTGCCAGGCCACGCATATTGAAAACCAAATCCCTTTTCTATTCTTCTCGTTTGCAGGTAAATCTGAGGTACGCGGCAGCTACGGGCATTAACATCAAAATGAAGTTGACGGCGATTGTAATCAGCACGGTAAGTAAGCAAAGAGACAGAGAGATGGCAAGATTTAAATTTATGCAGTGCGCTTACTGTTACTCCCTTATGAAATTTCAGCCTGATCAAGAAACCTACTTCCAGTCGGCGGGAAACTTCATCCACGCCGATCAGACACTCGCAGGATTGACGCTAAGAATAGCGTCAGGTTACATCCCCGGAAATTTTGACATGGCATACCTTCTTACTGGGTAAGTTCAGGAGTTCTTGAGTTAGCTTATATTTTGGTAAGCGGTCCTACCTTAAGTGTTAGTTTTTTTTTATCGCGTGAAATTTCCTGTGCATCAGACACTCTCCTTGAAAAGCATCTTGCTGACTCACAGTCTACCGAAAAGCAATGCTGCATGCCCCTATTATGCACAAGGACTGCTACAGTTTTTAAAAACATCATTTATGGTTCCCTTGCCTGCTTTTCTCTGTCCTGGGTGGGGGCTCCCTCTAAAAGTCTCAAATTTTATTTTCCCTAATTTGGACGTGAGGAATAGCTGGTGCTTGAATTTCCTATTTAAGCAACAGTTCCATGATAATTTCTCAACACTCAATTCGTGATCTGGCCTTATTGTTTCCACGTTAACGTCTACCTAACTTCTACGTTTGAGTTTATATTTTACCTTATAATTTCTCGTGAATGCAAAAGAGTGTTCCAGAATTTACTTACACTAATGATTACTATTACAGTGGGGACATTGCTCAAGTGATGCCTTCAGGTTCCCTTCACGTAGCCGTAGCTGGTAAGTTATTCATTTTTGTAACATTGCAGCTTATAATGAATTTGTCGGTAGAGGCACATATTTCTTGTTTGCTTCACTTTCAGTAGGGCGCCCTATTGATTATCATGGTGTCCTACATTCGTCTTGGGCTCTTATAAAACACGAGGTTTCAAATTAAAACTCACCATTATTAAACTCACAAAACAACTGCACCGCCCACACAGCTAATAAAGCAAAAATTCAGTAACTAATATATACAATGTACAAAACTCACAACTTGCGAGCGCTGTTTACTGCACTTAAAAATCTTTGGATTGAAGAAAGTAATTAAGAAATGAAGCTCCTAGAGCTCATTTTAATGGCTGTCTTCGGAAATATAATCATTTAGACAGCATTAAAGCAAACCCGTTACTCTGTACAGTATAACTATCGAACATATATTTATATTCTGGTGGAATTACATTAGCTATTTCGTTCCAATGTTTTAAAACTACGCCAAAACTTCCCAGGATGTCTTTCTGCTAAGCCGGCGAACGTGCTGTTTCTAAGCTAGTATCTTTTCATAGTGAGTAGAACACTCGCAAACGTTAGTGTGAATCCGTATTGGTCATTCCTAAAAACGCCTACTTGTTACCAAGATTTTTGTGAGCAGTTAAAAAAAATATTCCAGGAACATTGAAGTGTTATACGGTTACATACAGCGCGCTTCATCTTTTTGCAGGTGTTGCTTACATTGGTGGAGCCTGCACGGCTCAGAAGACGGGCATGGGAGAAGATGTTCCTGGCACATACGATGGTGTCCATGTGGCAGCACATGAAATGGCCCACTTGTAAGAACACACTTTATGTAATACCAGAAATAGGTAGAATATTTGTAGTGACACTTTATCCCAGAGATAATGTGGCGCCACTCGTCTGCACGGTTCAGGAATGTATAATTAGTGATTATGTCGCTATTCTGACATAAAATCATAGCCAAAGGCTCCCGTCTCCTGCTTCGCCCGCATAGGTATGAGTACTACTACTGGAAATGAAAGGCCTGCCTACACGCGCAGCATAACTCTTTTGTTCTCAGAAGCTCCCCATTATTTTATAAGTTTAAATGCACTCGAACGTTTTTCCAATACAACATTCCGCCTCAAAAACTTACATCGTTAGTTAGCCTACACCTCTGAGTAAACAATGATGTCGCATATTGTTTAGCTATCTGTACTGGTAAGGACAAGGTTCAAGTATTTATTACAAGCTAGCTCTTGTAAGCACCTTTGAAGCAACATACAAAAGCACGTTGCGACAAGCACAGCTTTAACACCACACTGGTCATAACCTGTCACAGCTGAGGATCAGGCTGAGTAGCCAACGTGCCAAGAAATTATGTGCGAAGTAACCGTTAGACGAAAGCTACGACATCTGGTGTAAATGACGCATCGTACCGTTACTAACTGGACCTGAAGCCATCACTCGTACGCTAGTGCCGCCATTGAAGATGAGGCCCCTCCAGAAATTTCACAACAGGCGAACGAGGCCAGCGAATCTGCCTAATCAATAATGACTACTGATAATTTTTGTTGCAAACTTCCCATCAACTTTACGCGGCTTCGATGTCAGCTGTCACGATGATCCTTTACATGGGGATGCCTGCGGAGAAGAATCAAAACAGCAAATCCTAAGGCCATGCAGCGTCCATCCACGGAATAACCCTGTTTTTAGTTTCAATTGATCCCTTGTTTACTTTTTCTCATTTTTGTCGTGCTTTTTTGCCGTCTCTCGGATAAATTTTTACGATACATAAACCTGTGGCAACATTCTTATAAACACGGAGAAATCTCAATCACAAAATTAAATAAATTTCAATATTCCGAAATATTTTTAATGCTAGAGCAGGAAAGCCGCAACGTGCAGCACGACATTAGAATAACTATTTTCAGCAGGGCTAAGTATAGCTGTAAGCTTTAACAGAACCTGTATGCGAACAGCCGCTCTGCGCCACGCGATAATGCCTGTTTTTAGCTTCTCTCACGGCGATTCGATATGTCAGCAGAGAGATGAGGCTGATAACATTGTTGTAAAAATGTTTCACTAGATTTTTGAAATATTGTTCATCAGTGCACGATAAATTATAGCAAAAATGTACCAAAACTTGCTTATTAGAAATGTAACCCAGAAACCTCATTGGGGAAGTATAACACCTGCTCAAACAGTAGTGGTGTGGCCTACCCGCCAACGTTGATTCCACGTAATAATCAAACGTTCTGCTATTTTTTCACTGATTTTCCGCATAAGTTACAAGCGTTACCGTAAAATAAGGGTAACACAAAGGTTGTCCGATTTGCAGAATGGGTTGTGGTCCACGACGGTGACCCACCTCCGGAATACTTGGCTGACACTCCCGGTGCACAGGACTGCCCCTGGGATGACGGTTTCATCATGAGCTACAAGGACGGAGGCATGAACAAGTACAGGTTCTCGCAGTGCTGTGTGGAGCAGATCAAGCACGTACTCAGGTACGTCCGTGAGGTCTCATCAACACATATTACGGCGAACCTGTATATGGCTGAGATCCGGGGCAACTTATCTCAGACAACATGACTATGCAGACAAGAATCGCATGCGAGCGTAGCGCCACCTTGCGGCTCCCACTCTCAAACCCCCGAGATGGTAAAGCTGTGCGCCCCACCTACAGCACATAGAAAAAATTCACTAAAAATAAAAAAAACGTCCTACACCCTTTTTATTTTCATATAAAACAGCTTATGGTCCACCTGCAACACTGTCTTTCCAGCGATGTATTTGTGCTAAGGAATGAAGCCGACTTTAAGAAATTGGTGTAAGCTTGATCTCTGTAAGCTAGCTTTTCCACATTCTGTGTGGCACACTGAACAATAGCCATCTAGGGAGGGAGTATTGGAACAGAAAAGGGCTGTAACTATTGTTTCACCTGAACTATACGAAAACAAAATATAGGACAATTAGCCGCAACTCCAACATGACGGCACCACAGATTCGCTGGTCCTCTTTCGCAGGGTTGAAGGGAATTGATTTTTGAGCAGTTAATCGTCACAAGAAACTGCCGTACGCTGGCCTACTTTTAGCTATGTAGGATACACAAATAAGGTGCGTCAATAAAGCCTCCGTCGCAGCTTAGGAAAGTCCCGCATGAAGAAAAAGAAATGTTGTCAATGAGAAACTGAATAGTCCGCTGGACGGACAGAAAACATGGGGCGGCTAAGCTGTTAACGTCGAAAGTCAAGAACGACAAATTGCTGTAATATGAGCAGATATTGTGCAGTGTGTGTTTTAAAAACGGTAATGAGAGACTGATAATGGGATGTCATTTCGCGGCCTTACTATAAAACTCAATGTGATGTGCTGACGGGAAAGCTGATATAATTGATGCCGAAGTGCCGCAACATATTATAACAATGTTCAAAAAAGTAAAAAAATAATAATGCCTTGTGGAAAAAAATTTCAAAAATTCGGGTAATGAGTGGGAGCCCTTGAGGACAAAATCAGGGAATAACTAAAGTAAGCATTCTTGCAGCAGACGAAGCACTACACTGTGATACGGCAGTGAAGAAATGTTTTATGGCCGTGTAAAACCCCACAAAAGCGGCTTGCTTCAAATAAATAGGTTGCATCAGCATGCTGTTTCAGAGTGCCGTATTGTAAAAACGCGACGTAATTGAGCAATAACCTGCATTCATCGCATCCATACATTGATAAGGTCAGTGAAATACTAAAATATTAGCATTTATGAAATCGCGCCTTACTGACGCAACTTTGCAATTAGGAATTACGTTCTATAGATAGGAGTCAACTATGATGAAACGAAACATTAAGTCTCGAGATATGTTTACTATATACTACAATACAAAGTATATTATTGTTGCCTCAGGTTAGTTTACCCACTATACGCGCCCGCAATGCCACTTAAAAACAGCAGTGTGTTTACAGCAGCAAAGCACAACATAGATGTACCCGTCGCGGTGGCTCAGTGGCTAAGGCGTTACCTGCTGAGCACAAGGTCGCGGGTTCGATTCCCGGCCGCGGCGTTTTCTGATGGAGGCGAAAAGCAAAAACGCCCGTGTGTTCGAGATTTCGGCGCGTTACGTCCCCAGGTGTCAAAATTATCCGATCCCCAGGTGGTCAAAATTAATCCGGAGCCTCCACTACGGCGCCTCATCGCCTGCGTTGCGTCGGCGCGTTAAAACCCCACAATCAATCAAATCAATCAACATAGATGTGCTTGATTACCTCTTGGAGCTAGGTGTCCGCCATAAAGGCTGCGCGAACGCGAATACTCACACCATATTATAACTCCTTTGTATTAACGTTTTTCCACAACGCTACCCTTAATTTACTCTAGCCGGGGTTACCACCGTCACTTGCTGTCTTTTTAACTGCTAAACAAATAAGTGCACCTAAGAGCATCGTTTGTTCTATATACAAGGCTTCTTCGCATAACCATCCTGTTAATCCCTCAGTACTTCTCACAATCTAGCAAGAAAAATAGTCACTTGTTAGATAAAATAGACTTTATTTCTCACAAATTACCATACAGCCACATATCATGGCAATAATACATGTTTCTGCTAGTTGTACCCGAACCTGTTAAACTAGCAGTAATGTGATAATATTTCTTAGTGTGGTCTTAAATTTCCCCAAAGTCCCCCTAGAGGTCCTACGTCAGAATTAACTACATTAGTACAGTACTCGGACGCTAATATACATACTTTATTATGTTTTGCGCTCCAGACGGGAAGCCACGACTGTCTCCTTCAAGACTTCAACTACCCTCTCAAGCTGGACAAGCGTCTACCAGGAGAAACGCTATCACCCATCGACTACTGCCGGATCCGGTTCCCCCGAGATACCGTATGTCTGGACGGACGGGGTGAGTACTGCAGTAGCACCGTTTCCAAGCTGGCAACAATGCATATCCCCTTCTGGTGCCTTGAAAATATTTCTCGCACTTGTCCATGCTGAAAGAGCAATGTTATTTAACGCTTTCCTAGATAAGCATATCAGAAATAAATTTACTTAGGAATTTAAATATATATATTGTCGAAGGCAGGGACTTTCCAGAGGCAGGGCAGCGGGGTATACCCGAGCTACTGCTTGCAACACATTCTCTGCACTTGGAGCTATGGGCCTTATCGCCCGAAAAATTTGCACTCTTAAAAGGTTTCTCGTTACATCCAGAATTTGTGGACGTATTCGCCTACGGCTACCCGTTCTGAATAATCAACAATTGCGTCAAGCACACTAACATTCTCAGAAAATGCAACTCGCCCGTTTTTTTCAACCTAGGTAGACCACGAAGAAAGCTTCGCGTTACTGTCGATTTCTATCTCTGCGTGGGGTCCATAATTTTTATTTTATCTTTCATTTTATCATATTGGTTCATTTACTTTCGGAACTCTGTGAACCATGCATATGAAACTTTGCAACAGATTTCGCTCAACTTGAATACCTCCCAGCAGCTAATCTTAAACACACCAACTCTAAACAGACAGCTGCGGTTTTTGAAGGAGGAGGGAGAAATCGTTCAATTGATTCAAAATCGCAATTTCTATGCCAACGTTAAACGGCCGCTTAGTACAAATGTTATTTTCTCTTTGTCATACGCTGATTGCGGACGCTAATTGTCTTGAATTCGAACAAAATCTCAGCACACCTAAGCACTTTTTATGATTTGTAAATTCGAAAGCAGCATTATTTTCCAATTTAAACAATTATGAGTGCTTGTGACAGTTTTGCGTTCAGAGCCATTGTAACTGCTGCGCCGCTGTTCCTGGTCAGCCGAGACTCGAAGTTGAAATTCCGCCGAACACCATGCTCACATCTACATTGAGTGCAGAGGTTCAGCCTCCTACGAGTACCACCTCAGTATAACCGGTATTCACATCCACAGCTGCAAATCTCCGCCTTTTCACGTGACAAGCAGCGCTGCCCTTATTTTAGTTTTTGATCTACTGCCAAAAGTTCGCGCTATGACCTAATTGCACATAACAACCACCGCGTTTCCACTGCATGGCTTTCAGCTTTCTCAGAGCTGATCGAGATAACATCGGCGGATCAATTCGCATACTTCCATCGTGTACGCAGTTTACCAAAATGCAGCTACAGCTGTGCCAGTGCAAGTGTTTTCTGCTCCAGACGCTATGCAGGACGGCTTACTTTATCGCATAATAGGGTCGATTAATGCTTTCAGATCCCAATGGAAAGAATAGGGGTTACAAAATTACTGAGTACCGGGCAGCACAAAATCATGTTGATTTCACCAAAAAAAAGCCAAAATAGCACAGTTTCTCCATCTTTTTTGTCCTCAGAAACCCAGCGGAGCTGATGAAGTGTCGGATACGTTGTGGCTACCCTGTGGAACCCGTACACTGGCCTGTACGCGTACAGACAAGCGAATGCCCTGGACGGCACGCCATGCGCTGATGGCAAAGTAAGTACAGAGAAAATGTTCCGGTGCCGACGAGTAGAAATATTGGAAACATTTGCATAAACAACGAAAGCGACTGGTGTTTATAGGGAGCTGAAAATACTGCAATGCGATATATGCATCTATACAAGACTGCTTATTTATTTTACCTTTTAAACAGCAAAACAAGCGTGTTTGATGCGTGTATAAAAACTATAATGCAGTGGGACGTTTTTTTTTAAAAAAATTCTGACTGATTGGGGACATTTTGGAATTTGCAACTATAGATTGTGTCCCCGCTGCTGCTCGAGAGTATTTAAGTAAACACTCATTGCGTGTTCATTATTTACGTTTTCACTGTCACCTGCGTGTTGTATAGCAAAATGGGGATTTTCTCATGCACCCTAAAGGGCCCCTTTTACAACATACAAAAGAATCCCCTCATTACAATTGCCTCAGCGCATTAAAAACGCTCCCTGTGGGCCACTTAATCATCAGACATTGCGCCGTTTAATTGATCCCGGCACTACAAAATTCAATGTATTGTATAAGGAGTAGCAGCCACAGACACATGATACCCCTTAATATTTCTCGTTTAAAATGTACGGAGAGATGGACTTCCATTACGCAACAGTCTTTATCTTCATGCAATCAACAGCAGGGCACTGTCGACGGCTTTTTTTTTCCTCAATCAAGCAAAAATTTAAAATAAACGTGTTTCTGCTACAAATAATTTGCAAAATAATAAATGTTAGAATAAAATATACATTATGCCTTCAGTCTACATTTACTATGTTGATTCTTTAGTTCTTTTTAATGCAGTATTTACTATCTATGTACATTAATTAAGGATCATTCTCTAGCCAAGTCTCTTTCATATTTAGATGGTTATTTTACATATGTAATGTGTGCTTTTTCTAGAAAGGCCATTTAATATCATCATGAATATTAGTGTTAAATTTCTCTCCCATACAAAATTTACACCCTTGCTCACATAAGTGTTGAGATTGGTTTGCAACGTTTAAAAGCAAAATTTTGAAATTTATGAATTCTTAACTATGTATTTTTTCACAAAAATTTTAATATATGAATGCTTGGCCCTCGCTGCCATTGCGCCAGCAAAATTATCATATGGGAATTTTGTGCTGAATATTATTTTGTTTATTTTTCTCTTGTATTGGGAATAGCTGTTATATTGCTAAAAAAGCGTTCATTGAGAAACACTGTATAAATTGCAGAAAACTCTTTGGTTAGATAAACCTAATTTTTCTATAAAACAAAGTTCACTAGTCTTCAACACGTGCCCACAGGTATGCACAGGCCAACGGTTGCAACTTAAGACATGCCAAATATGACTTGAATAGTGTTCGCGGTTTTTAAATGTAGGTTTATGGAAATGTGCTGCTTAGCAATACTTCAGAAATCATTTCTAAATTACCCCTCTTTTTGTTTACTTTTCAGAGGTGCATCAACGGTGAATGCAAATGAGAAATAGAAACAAGGAACACCAGGCCTGGATGTGAATCCTTCTGTACAGTGTAAAAATATCGCGCGGCTGCAGCGTTATTTAATTATTTGTGTTTCTTTCAATAAATACTATCTATTTACGGACCAGGCTCAGTTTGTTCTATTTTGTGTGTTACGGGTGTTCACAGCACGCTAATATTTCCCCTAGTAAACTGGAGCTTCTCGCCTTCACAGTAACTGTAAGGCGAAAGCCTTAGATCTCTGAGTTTCATAAAAATCCGTTGTTAGTCACAGAATTCTGCACAGGCGATCAGTGGTCTGGGGCACTAGACCGTAGCGCGCACCAAAAAAGGCTAACACCACCGAAGGAGGTCAGTTCTCAGCAAGGGCGACGAATTGTGGAAGGTTCCTGGCGCTGTCCTTGTATACGCCGCTGCGTTGGCGCAGGCCTTCATTGCATATTTTGCCCATCACTGATCATATACGACGATGTGAGGCAGCGGGTATGATGAAGTTCCGCCAGGCACTAGCAGAAACAACATAAAATTTCAACAAAAGTTGTTCGGGGAGCAGTGGGCGTCTGCCCCCTCTTGTCGTTCCACGAAATCAACTAGAATTACCGTCTGGAATGAACAATATATCTCCCTGCGCACAGAAGCTTCACTAAAAAACAAGGGACGCGACCTCCGAGGTACCCAAACGAACACATTCCCTCACCCCACTAGAGCTCACATTCGGGCCCCCACCCGTGCATTACTCGCGATGCCGCTTCTGCGAGGTTCCGGGCACACTCCGGGCACCCTCCGGGACGCAGCTTTGGCTGGTGAAAGAGAGCCAAGAAGCCGGGACGGACTCAAGGGCGTCCTTGGAAATGAGAACTCTTCCCCAGGGCTGACCGCTTTAGAAGAGACGTTTAGTCCTCCTTCTCTCAACACCAAGGTGGACACCAAGTGAACAGATACTCCAAGTAGGCCTTCGCTTTCTAATTATTAGAAATTTATTAGTACCACCCGTAGTTTCTTGTCGTCCCGTTGAGTTCAAGGAACGACCAAGGTGTGAAGAGTATGTTGGGTACTAGCAAACCCGACTATATGCCTTGTATATGACAGTCGCATTTCTGCGGCCATTTTTGTAAGCAACCAAACCATAGGACGCCAATGTTGCCAATACCGGTTATCAGGGACCACCAAACTTGAAAGTGAGAATTGATTTATTAAAGGAAGGTTTCGTCCTTGCAAAGACGTGCAAGCAGTTGATCACAGCTTTAGTTTACCCTCAGAGCATACACCACCACCGACGGGACGGGCTTAGACAGGAGAGACTGTAGGAATAGTAAAATGCACGCGACAAGTGCACCAAATATTGTACCCACCCAAAATATTGCCTTAAGATTCGAAGAAATGCGAATTTGCACCATTCACAATGAGAAAAAATGAATACACAGAAATAACGTATTGATACAGGCATAAAATGAACCAAAAATACATCTAAAAAATATACACACGAAAGAACAAACTACTAAGCGTGAGAATTATCTAAGACACTTAAAAAAAGGACCGCAGCAAAACAATTACAACAAAATTAGATTTGACAGTGCCTTGTGGAAGGGCCGCAATTAGTGTGTAGTGAATCGGGCAGGCGGTTAAACTGCTCGCACGCTTTTGGAAGAGAAGGAGGGCAGGTGACAGCGTTTTGCGCGGAATATGACCTTTGTGGCGATTCTCAAGGCGTTCAGATATAAGAGGCGCGGGTTGCACCCAGCATCTTTACACTGTCTGAAAAAGGCGCCGGTGAGGCAGTATTAAATACACATTATTACATAATCCAAACATTTTTTCCCTCTTGCAACGTGTGTAAACAATAAAGTAAATTGCATCACACAAAAAAGAGAAAGGCAATAGTGGCGCGTCTTTCAGTGCAGGTCAATGTCACGCTGAAAAACCCCTGAGATGTCTGCAACATAGCAAAGCCAAGTACGCCTTACGCCTTGGACCTAGGCAGAAAATTAGCAGTGGCTTTGCTCGGCCATGCCAGGATTTAGGTAGGGTGAGTTAAGGTTCAGCTGGTTGTTCTTAGCTTTCCTGGTTGTCTAGGATTAGCTTGATTATCATGCTTTTTGCTATTTCAATGACGCACACGTGGTATACGCATTATGTGACACATGTATATTTATCAAGCGGCTCCGGCGCAGCGTGCTCAACCACCCCAGAGCTAAGCTGGTTCCACAGGCACACGCCGGTGTTGCTGCGACGCATGAGCCATCGGTTCCACACCCCGCCACCCCTCCCATGATCATCAAATGTACCGGGCCGCCACGTGCGGAACGGAGGTCTGCAAAGACGCCGGACGCGTGGGGTGGGGTTCCACAGGCGCACGCCGGTGTTGCTGGGACACACGAGTCATCGGTTCCCCACACGGCCACCCCTCGCATGATCATCAAGTGGACCGGGCCGCCACGTGCCGCGCTTGCGCAGCACGGCTCTCCAAGAGCTAAGCGAAATTGCTCAACCTCGGCCAGTGTACCTCACGCTTTTGTTAGGTAGAACACAGCGTACTGGAAGTAAATCATTCGAGGAAAAGAGAAACAAATTCCTCAAAATACTTTAAACCAGTTTTGTTCCCACAAAAGAAGATTTTTTGCCCGTGGGCAGTACTCGGCAATGAACGGCTCAAAATGCTGACACAGAATAAGCGTTTTAAATTGTCAGCCGAATTTTAACATTTTAGCGTAATTTTCCACTGCGTCTCATTAGCTCCCAACGACTTTGAGGCCGCAGCTTCCCATCACTTGATTAATGCGTGGCGTGTTGACTCGACGTGAATATGCTGACAAATACGCTTGTTTTCCATCGATTTCGTGCTAGGGGCCGGACTGCTTCAGCTTGCGAATGGTTTAGACGCGCAGCCCACCAAAATAATCACAGCCGCTCAGGCACTTCAGGACTGAGAGCTAACTGGTTTTTCAGGCTTTTCCTGGTAGGACGCGCTTGTCCACATTGCAAAACCACGTTCAGGGCCTAATTGAAGCATTACCACCGAAAGAATCTGGGCACCGCCGAGGCACCAGCGGAATGGCAACACGACGTCATCTTCGCGGGCGCTTCAGTCCACTAAACCACCAATATTGTCACGGTCTCCAGTGCTTAGACGCCATCGCGAGTGAGCAAGACGTTGCCGTTCGAAAAAAACCGCGCTGAGCACGATGCTCTGCGAAGCTCGAGGCGCTATCGCTCATAGAGAAGCACATCGAAGAGCAGTACCAGGCTGAGTACCGATGGGGCTGGACATTCACCACGTATTATGAGAGCCGAGAGGGGGGAGGGGGCAAGACTCACCAACACACATGTCGGGGGTGTTACGCGACACTTAACCAATACGTTTGCGAAAAAACTACGCACAACCAATGGCATCCCCGCGTGGAGGAACTGTCCATCGGGACAATCTGAAGAAGTCAGAAGCGAGTCCCCTAAGCATGGGCAAGCTGACGAGGGCAAGCATGCCTCCTCCTGCCTTACTCACCCAATCACACCCATTCACGGCACGATCCTGAGCGCGGGTCGATGATAGAGCCGCTGTTAAGCAAGAGCTCCAAGCGAAGGTTCGCGCTACCACGTCCAATGACCCAAGAGTATTGCCGGCTGACTTCCAGGTCTTTCTCCACCCCCAACTCCTCGTGAGAGAAGTGGGCAAGCTCACCGGCTCCTGCCCTGACACTCATCTATAGCTGGCGGAAAGGGCGAAGATGCCGGACGCACTACGGAAAATTTTGGACTGATGACCCCGAATTGCGTACACCCTCGCTACAGTGGTTATGAGAGCTTCCTCTTTCTTCATCCTCCAAAAGGGGCCAACATCCTGGCAGCACAAAATCAGACCACGGGTCGCCCTGACAGAGACGAGTTTACCAACTTTCAAACGTATGTTCCCCGCTATCCAAACACCGGAGGGAACATTCCGAGGGCAAGAACGAGATCCCGGCATGCCGCTAAGTAACGAAACCTACATATACCAGAAGTTATTTGTATTATTTGGCTCACGGGAAAAAAAACTTAGCCATCCTTCGCCGACCATAAAGACCTCCCAAGAAAGACAATAGCTCCCTCCCCTCGCCTAGGTCAAGACAGGACCAAAAGGAGACCATGCCGCTTAGATACATGCACGTATAAGGACGATGGACAGGAGAACGTTCACACCCGTCTTTTCTGGCCTACTTTACCTACCCTGAAAACACGTAGTCATGCTTTCGAAAACTAAATATTATTCCAAAAATTCAAAATCTCAGTGATTTCTTCAGTAAATGAGTATAAAAAGTATCTGCGGTGCAAAAAAAAACGTTGTTGGGAGGATCAAGCCCTCACTGGAAAGAGTGTCAAAATCCTCAGCGCATTGATACGCGTCTTACAAAATTGACCTGCAGTGTGCAGCCTTTCTCCAGCACATAAACTTTTCACATGATGTGAAGGAACTCTTGTTGTCTCCTTCCCCTTGTGTTTAGTATTTTCTGTGGAAATTGTACTTAGGATGTGGATCGCCGAAAATCCCATGTAGAGCGAAATCTGTCTACCTTAATGTTCAGAAGAGTTGACGATAAACATGATTGATGGTTAGGGCTTACAAAGGCTGCAAAGCAGATTTCGTACTTGTATGCGTTGATATAGCAAATACGTTCGGAAAGTCTTATCTGAAAATTAGGACTCTTATATTATGCTCAATGTACAACGAGAAGCCTGTGTACAAAGATTACAATCGCTGAACGAAACAAGCCTGGTCTAAACGAACCGAAACATTTCAAGCTCGGCACACCATTTGCCAAACGGTATTGCTCATGTATTATTTAGGGACAGCAATGATATCGATCAAAACTATTGATCGATAACTGGTAAAAAATGGCATAAGCATAAGCTGCTTGATGCAAGTGTCATCAAAAGCCGATTGTCTCTGCCGCTTAGTGCCACATATTACCCTATCTTTCTCTCCTCTTTCAACTTCCACTCACACGCTTACATGTTCTCTGCGCGTGCCGCTGAACGATTGCCACTGTTCACACTATTCAACAATGTTGAGCTCAACAACACCTCAGCCACATTTAAGGCAACATATATAAGGGCACAACCGTGAGTACCGCCTTTGGTATTTACGAATACACGCTCTATTGGTTTCAATGAAGCAAATTCACAGACAACTCGCCAAAAATGGCTTCGAAATTAAGCGAGATAAAAACAAACACTCAATAGGGTACCATCCAGAGTGGTTTCAAACCAAATAGAAACAAGTGGTCCCAACAGATGACCTGTGAAGATGTCGAATGCGGAAAAATTTAATTAAATTGAGAAAACCTTCTTTGCATTCGCAAAGAAGCTCTAGGAAAGGAGAAGAACATGAGGTGGGGAAGGGGTAACGAAGAGAGGTTCTGATGGCAGGGGTGGCAAAAGACTTTCATCTTTTGACGCCATTTTTAGAGAAGCAAGCAGATACTGGGAGAATCTTGTAGTCACGTGTGTCACCCAAAAGAAATGTGCACGCGCACTAAAGCCTCACACAGCCTTACCAGCCCATTGAGTAGCGCATATAATAAGTGTATTGAAGATTGCTTTAAAAACCCACAATCAACTCAATCATTTGGGCTCATCAACAGGTTCAGTCCAGCATTTTACCCCTTAATTGAGCAATCAATCACTCAATAAATTAATGCTGTGGCACTACAAGGGTACGCCACAAAAAATCAGCGTGCTTGTAGTGCGCATACTTTGAAACCAAAGAAGGGTGAACTTGCGCAGGTGTGTATTGGACAACGCTTTTTAAGAGACGATGTATGCTTATTCCGACGAACGCACGTTAAAGACAGAGAGCAAGATCTTTTAGAGAGCCGCTGAACCATGCAAATAAATATAATGAGTCTTGCTTGCACACCTAGAAAAATTCTGCATCAGGTCGTGCCATACCTTTTTAGGAGCGAAGCCCGTTAGAGCTCGGGTTGTCGGCGTCTCATGTAGTCGTTACCTCATGTCGTCGTACAACCATGTAGTCACGGGGCTAAAACACCGGGAGAGTCGTTTTTCAATGCCTCGTGCTAGAATGCTTCGTGCTTCAAAGACACGAGACTTACAGCAAAGCTATATACCTCTACCCCAAACTGGTTGCATCGCGGTTGGAAAAAACGCCGAGGCGGCCAAAACTACAACTTATACACTGCATGCTTCACCCCTACCCCTAGTTTTCACGTTAGGCGGAGATGGTCAGGGATTTTTTTCTTTATTACTCTACTTCTCGTGTTAGTCATCGAACTTTTAGGTCTCTCTGTCCTAATTCACATCTTTCCAGTCCTCTTCCACACAGCATTTTGCTCTCTTTTTCACTATTTCATCCTTCGCAGAAGACTATCGCTCGACATATTTGGCCGGGCATACCTCGTTCGTTCTCTCCTTTCCAGCCTTTTCTATTCTACCTTGAACTTTATTGTTCCAAAGCATATTGCTCCTACTCTGAGTGCTGTCCACTTTCATAATCCAAATGGGCACCATGTTGGGCTGGTGGTGGTGAGATACAAGGAGAAGGAACAGCGCACATTTCGACAGCGACACATTTCGATGAGCAGCGGTTGTGGTGCGTGTTTCTATCCGTCCTTCGTTGAATGTTGCGCTGTGCCCTCCGTTGTATCCACTTTAATGCATGACTTTCCTCCCCTCTCTAGCGTTGGCCTCACTTCAATTCGCGATCACGACGATGAGCATCGACCAACCTTTCTCTACACCGTCACCGACGTTGTTTGAACATGAACAAATCATGGCTTCGTTCTCGTTCGAAAAACTTATCGCCACTTAAGTTTCTGCGGGGGTAGTCATTACGCGCGCCCGCATGGCTCATTTTTTTAAAACAAATCTTCCTAAACGTGAGGTCAGAACACGGGAGCTCTGTACACGGCCCCTTTAGCCGAGAAGCCTATTTCCCCACCATGCATTATACGTAAGCGCTTATCAGCTCTGAAAGAAATCTAATCGCTGCGGCTTGGTCCTTAACATACAAAAGGGTATAATTAGCGGTTCCACATTGGAGCCTAATGTCTCCTGTACAACGAGAACATCAGGTTGGAAATACTCACCAAGATCTGCTTTAATATCATGACATCCTTCAGAATTGGGGCAAGAGCTGTCGCGCCAGGGTAAGCAATGGGTATTACTGGGTCCGTCGTAAGAACAAACCTGCTTCTAATAGCGAGGACACCACGAAATACTTTGACGGGTCGAGATCACTGATATTTTGAAACGAGACTAATGACAACATTACATTTTTTCCGCTGTATGCTTTGGTTTTGCCATTTTCGGTGAAAAGTATACTTTCGAGCATTGGCTCGTTTCAGAAATGCTGTTTTAACTCTCATCTCTAAAGCATGTTAGCGAGATATAGGGATTGCTCTTGAAGCTGAAACGAACCGTCATTAGCCGGGCCAGCCGTTTTCATCGGTAGATAGTCGCCAGTATAAATTCGAAGACTTCTATGAGTTTGCCCATCCATTTAGCGAATAAGAGGGGGAGCACCCTAGACGCCGGCTTTCGCCATGTTTGTTCCCAATAGCAGCGAACCTTGCATTTTCGAGAAAAACTGCCTGCGTTTCAATGTTGGTAAGGTGAGCTGCATCACTATATATTTTTAAACTTTACCCAGGTGCTTCACTGTATTTAAAACATGAACGTTATTCCCGCTAGTAGTAAACACTCAGTGCTCGCGGAAATATTTTGTGGTAGCAAGCCCGCTACACTACGATTTTGAGCTCCATTGAACCTGAGTGAAGAAAACCAGAGCTGTTCAAAATATTCCCGTGGTTATTGATAATATTATGTTCTCAGTTTAAAATCGCTATGAAAAATATGAGTCGTCTATGAAATTAAACCCATGTATATTGTTACATGCAAGCTTCGCTCCCAGATACAATATGGTCTTTGGTCAGAACAGCGTGCATAATAAACACGTACAAAAGATGAACTTTCTGCACGCCACTGGACTGCATGCATACATGTAGACTCGAAAACCTATCGGTTTCGTGACCATCTGTGCTCTTGGCAGCCCCTCGCTCCCTACTTTCTTCTCTTTCTCTTGCCTTCCTACTTTCTTCTCTCCTCCCATCTTTAAACTCATATCCCGCGCGGCAAAAACTCGAAGTAAAAAAAAGCAGCATTCATCTCGTCGCTACCTGGCAAAATAAACACTGAGAAGTACAAATTTGATGCCTTAATTTTGGGTGCCGCAAAGTTTCCCTTAATTTTTAACTCGTAGATCTTTATCGAGCCAGCATGTCCGAATAGAGGCTTAGAAAATAACCCGTGGGGTAGAATAACACAAAGTTTACACGTTACTAACGTAGATTCGGTGGTTAACAATGCACTGTAAGCCGTAAAAAAATTCGCGCAGCACGCACTAGTAGTGCAAGGCTTGAGAAACAGCAGAGCTGGCGTCCCCTTTCCTTTCGTCTGATACCCGGCTCGCTCCACTTCGCATGGATTTCCAAACTTGCCGCTGAACGTTCTCCAAGAATGGCAGGCCCGGATCGTTTTGTTCGCAGGCTTTCCCATCTATCGCAATGTGGAAAGCGTTAGCAGAAGCTAGAACCTTCGGCAGCCGGCTCCTCGAACTGGGCGTCTGTAGCGCGAACTCGGCGTCTGTGCTCCTCCACTTCAGGCGCAAACGCACGTGAACGGTGAAGAAAACAGCACGCTTGAGATAATGCCACTAACGCTCGGCACAGTGTTTTCGAATGTAGAGCTGGCCGACGTCTGGTGCTCCTCTCGAGGCACATGCTCACATGCGTTAGGTATTTGTCTTGTGTTTAATTTGCGAGCTCCTCACGTGGAGAAAGTCAGCGCAAGCCTGGTCGACGCCTGGCGCTTCTTACGAGCCACTTGCTCATGTGCTCTCGGTCTTTTTTGTATGTTTTTTTTTTTAACGCTATAACGGCGAACTAAAACCTCAAACAGCTCTGCTGTTAAAAATAGACGCGCCACATTTCCCAACACGCCAGCTTTGTGCCGCTATAATCAGTGTTCACGCGACATATGGAAAACAGATATCCGATATTCCGTCCCGTGAATTCCAGATTAGAGAGGCAAAGAACTCGGCCTACATGGAGAATTTATTATTTCGATGTACATAACCTAGCTAAATAGCCTTTCAAATTGATTTATTTTATTTAAGCAGTTAATTTTATATTCCTCCCTACACTCCCATTTGTGGCTTATCCCCTGCTTGACAGTCTGCTCTTCACAAGAGCACACGATGTGTCCACGAAGCTTAGCTTTTGCTCCATCAACTGTCCATTGTTGTTTCTCGATCATCACTTTGTGCGCTTTTGGATGCACCATTTTCGCACTTCTTTTAAAGGGAAGCTTTCAGCCTCTCCCTGATGATTCCCGTACGCAAAAATCTCCCTGCGGGAAAGCCAACTTTCTCTGGCGGTGATGATAATCGTTGTTGAAGTGTACAAACATGAAAACGCGTCCTTGCGAAGCTTGGCGACCACTCCGTTAGGCCCCCACCGCTAAAGTATGATGTGCAGCAGAGGGAAGAGGTGACGCAATCCTGCGACGGCACGACGTATACAGACCTAACGTCATCTTCTGAATTTAACGTCGACGGCCGCTCCGCACAGCTTGACGCACGTTGACAATGACGTTGCTCTGGATGCCGGGAGGCTCTTATCCGCCCGAAGTTAGGCCTAACGTTCGTTTGGAGGTTTAGAGCCTCAGGCCTAACATCACCTTTTGATGCACAACACCATGAACTGGTTCCCACTCGGAAAAGTACTGACTGTACGCCAAGCATCAGGTATCGATTCATGCCGTGGATCGCAATCACAAACATTATTGCTTTGTAGTCTCTACCCGGAGTTGTCCCGATTTTTCTAGAAAAGTGCTGTATACCTCGAAAGAAGAGTAGCACATACTCGCAGTGTGGGATTGAACACCAAGGTATCATCACGAGAAAGCTCAACCATTCGTCGAGAGGATGTGCTTTCCGCGTTAAACACTCGACGTCGCTAGATGGAGATGCGGTATTTTTTTTGCAAACGACTCCGTAACCGAGCTTCCGCAATAAGACGTCAAGCGGCACGCGTTTTTTTTTTTTTCTTGTGATATTTTATGACCGTAACGGAAACAAGGCCAAGTTATTTTGCTTTCAAAGGTATGGAAACGAAGTGCTTCGAGCACAAAAAAGACAAAGAGGATATTAACTTTCCGTGGCAACTTGCTGGCCCCGATTTACTTGTAAACAAAAAAGGCCTTTACAACGTTCCGAAGCCCGTATTATTTAAAACAGTTGTCACGACTGCATTTGATTATATTTTATAATTAAATCGCCCTCCAATAACAAACATACGTTGATATTTCGGGACATATAACACTGACCATTAGCACGATGCCGCGAGAGAGCGTACTTGATGCGCAGTCTATCATCGCACCGGCGCTTTGTTCTTGTTGCAATTCTTTTCGGATTACGAGAACGTCGTAAACAGTCGTTGAATAAACTAGAATATTGGCTGACTTTTCTCGGTGCATTTTTCGCCACCTCACGTACTTTGTTTTCCGGCTCATTGCTGTGGTGTATTTACGTTATCAGTCTCTGAAATTCGTCGGCTAACCCATTTCTCGAGTTTTGAGCCTATAAATGTGTCACACTGCAGGACATCGCAAAAAACTAAACCCAGTTCTGTAGAGTGTGAAAGCTCCTGAAACATCGAAGTTGTGGTTCCCTTGTGTCGGCTCGAATGTAAACGCGAGCGTTCGCCCGAGAACGGCAAAGCCGACGCCGCGCCAATTCAACAGTTCGCGAAAAGAAATCGGCAGCTGAACGCCAGTCGCGCGAGGCTCCCACCCCTAGCGGGAGAGGAACCCAGGCTTTTATTGATTGGTTGATTGATTGATGATTGTTTGTTTGAATAATGAACCATTGATGAATTTATTATATGTTGATTAATTGAATTATTGATTGATATTGATAATTGATTAATTGATTGAATAGTTTATTGTATAACCGAATTATTAATTGACTGATAATCAATAAACCTATTCGATTGTTAATTAGTAAATAATTGACCATTGATTCATTCTTCATAATTCATTCATTCATTCATTCATTCATTCATTCTTATTCATTCATTGATAATTGATATTGATTGATTGATTGATTGATTGATTATTGATTGATTGATGATTTATGATTGAATTCTTAATGACTGATCACCTGCCCCTTCGAAGTTCATTAAGTTATAATCAATTCGTTTTATATAGGTTCATTATTATTGCAAGATACATTGATTTCTTGTTGATGGTTATTGTTGTTATTGTTCATTTCTATTTGTTTTCGTCCTGCTACATCTAAACTATTTCTTTAATTCGTTAACCTTGACATTGATTGATTCGATTGTTCCTTGCTATGGACACAAATTGATTAATTCTTAAAGTTGATTAATTCCCTAATTGATTTGATGGCTACACTCGATTTTGCACTGTATGTTATTGTATCTTCTTTTACGCTGACCACCAATAAACTATTCATTGTTTGTTACTTCAACAAAGCTCTTACTATCGATTGCTTGCCTGCTTTATTATTCTTGATATTGATTGATTTGACTGATGCAGATTGATTTTTGTTGTGATGTTGATTTCTTGATTGTTTGTGATTTTTGCTTCAATTTATTGGTTTCTGTCTGCCTTACTTCTTTTGATGTTCCCCTGCCTGCCTTTTTCTATTTTATTCTCTTCGTTTTATATCTCTACTCAACCCCTGCGCGACCTTTTTTTCTGTTAGGGTGTACCTAAAAAATTCCCCGGGTTTTCCCCCAGAATTCTAATCTGAAAGTCCCGACAGCGAGTTAATTCCCGCGGTTCGGTTAATCAGCTTCGGAAGAGATATTTCCCACACACAACACACACACACCTCACATTAACAAGTATGCCGAAAGTTTCCGTTTCTTACGGCACAGAAATCAGTGTTGTACTTCCCCACAAAGCTCTAATTTCGCAAGAACGTGCTCTAGCCTCAAATCAGCATTGCCCTTTATTTGCAGCTGTCTTCCTGGGCTTGGTGCCCTGTCCAGCATTTCGCCTCAGGTAGCGTTCGCTGCTACATCTTGTAATGTTTACAGACGATTCCTGCGTCCAATCCTCGGTATGCTCCGGACATCGCTTCGGTTTTCAGGTGTCATCTTTTAAGTGCATGCACTAAAAATTTTAGCTGTCTGCCTACGTTGATCCATTGCTCTCAACCTCTTCTTAAAACATTTTTTTTCTCTGAGCGTCTCGAACTTCAAACGACACCACTGTGATACAACTGCGCCCTTTTTCGGTGGGGGTGGGAACCTGCTCCTACCCCTGTGTGACGCGCGACCGACGGCGGAAAGACGGAAAGGGTAGACCTCCAGCAGCTCCGCTTTTTAAAGTGTGAGCGGTAGACACATCGGTATGTCCCTGACTCTCGTCTCTTGCCATTTCAGATAGTGCCGTACGTGCATTACCAAGAATTCCCAAACGGAACTGAAATCAGTGGCCCTTTAGGAGCTGTCGTCGAGGGCTTGGTGAAGAGCTTTCGCCTGAGGTATGGGTTCCTTATCTCTGTCATTTTGTCTGTACAGTCATCTGCCAGCTACCAGACTAGCTGGCTTTTTTGTATTGTACACAATTTTGCTTAAAATGTAAAATTTAAATATAAAATATAATATATAAAATATAAATAGAAATATAAATATAAATATATCAAACAGCAAGTACTGCGAGCCGAAATATTAAGCGATACAATTAGAAGGTATAGTTTGCGATGGACTGGCCACCAGAATAAACTGGGTATGCTTGCGCGTAATGCTTAGCCGTTCTACCTGGCCGGCCTGTATGCTGGCGTCGCTATACTGACTTCAATATTTTGGGGCCTTGTTTCTTGCAATGTTTTTTTCGGGTAGCATGATTTAGCTTGCTGCCTGGGTTTTACGGAGTTCCTACCTAATTGCCATCCGCGATTTTTGTTGAGCAAATGGCCAGTAGTGTTATCTACGTACCTTTTATAATTGCGCGTGATGGCAAAGTATGTATAGCCTACAAGGTGCCCATCATACATGTCCAATTTGCTTAGCGTGCAGGAAGCCTCAAGCAACGTCAGGACAAGCCAGACGTACATGAAAAAAGGTACAGCTTTATTATACTATGCTAAAAAAATAAAAACTATACTTAAAAACAGCATCGAATAGAGCGACAGTAAAGCGGGGAAAAAGCGTGGGATATAAAAAAAGGTGAGGCCCCACACTGATTTCAGCAGTGCCAAACACAACAAAAACAACACCAAACTAAGTTCGGCTGGTTGAAACAACACACATTCGGTCAACACCACCCGGTCGGCTAAAACAAAAGCGCAGCAAACACGGCTTAACTGTCAATGCTACGCACTGTACAATTCTCCAACAGCAAGTTCCGGCCCTCATTTTTAGGCGTTGAATTTTTGAACTGTTTGCTGTTGGTAAGGGCTGATTACTTGCACAAAACGGAACCCTTCAACATCGGTGCGTGCAAATTGGCATGCCAGATCCCCCAATCCTATCAACGGTGACGATGTTGAAGGCGTCAACTTTTTCTTGGCATAATAAAATCTTCTGTTCTTGGTCCATTACATGGTACAATGTATAGAGAAGCAAAATATATTTTGATAGATCCGGCCATATTGAGTTGCGGTGTTTTCTCTTGACAAAACCCTACCATTACTCTGTCGCCAAAGGCTTTCAACCAACTACGTTGTAACGACGCCACAGTTTGAGGGAGCCTATGAGCGACAGGTCTTCTGAGCAAGCATGTGCTCCGTATCGTTAAAAAAAACCTTGGAAAACACATTTCAAGGCCGATTTAATCTTATCGCGCAATTGATGTCCAGAATTATGGGTAATAAAGTCATCACAAGACAATGCTGCAGCATCAGCAATAGCATTGAGTCATCAAAAGCCATATTCACGCAAGCAAACAAAAATCCCGCTTGGTGCAGTGCACATTGAATGCCAGATCCCCCCCTTCATACGAGGTTGAAGGCAGTTTTTCTTGCATCGCCTTCGGTCCTGGTGATACTGTGAGTAGCAGAGAAGAAAAAACCTTGGTGCCTGGTGAATTGAGTAGCGGAGAAGCTTTGATTGAAGCCCGGCCACGCTAGCGGCTTTTCTTTTGTAACGACGCCACAGTTTGAGGAGAGCCTATGAGCGACACGTTGAGCAAGCATGTGCGCCTATGTTAACGCTCTTCCGCGCTGTGCTCACGTATCGTTAAGCCGAAAACACACGAAGGAATATTGATACACGCATTGATGTCCAGAATATGAACAATGGTGAATAAAGATAAACGCAGACTGCTGCAGCATCACAGCATATGGCGCCGTTTATTGAAGTAAGAGCGAGGCTTAAGCCAATGTTCACGCTATATAAAAGAACTCAAGAAGCGCCCCCGTCATCCTGCACTACGGGTCAAGCGATGGTCACGGGCAGAGTTGAAAAATCTAGCATCGCTTCATGCAATCGATTTGAGATTACTCTAACAGCGGAGTGCTGTTCATTTTTCCTAATTTTTGCTTGTTTACCAAGACTGCACTTCTGTAAAAGTAATGCCCACAAGAAATGGCATACGCGCACACAGTATACATTTGTTCCCGGTTAAAATACACGCACACACTAGGGTCAGCAGTGGCAGCATAAAGAGGCGGCCGCTGTCACGCTGGCTGCTATTAAGATTTAAAGTTACAAATCTTGCAGCATTGCAGGCATAACGGGAAAGGTCCTGTTATATTGTATTAGTAGTGAGTGAGTGAGTGAGTGAGTTAGTGAGTGAGTGAGTGAGTGATTGAGTGTGGAGTGAGTGAGTGAGTGAGTGAGTGAGTGAGTGTGTGAGTGAGTGAGTGAGTGAGTGAGTGAGTGAGTGAGTGCTGAGTGAGTGAGTGAGTGAGTTTTTCTTTTTTTCAGCATTTTGACAAAATATTTAGTTTCCTCACTGATATTAACAACGCCGCAGCTTTCTAAGGTGTGCCCACTTCTATGGCGGACTCTTCGACTATTGCAAGGCATCCAGTTGGTCGCAATGAAACTGAAAACCAAATATATTTCTCAATTCCGCGAAAATTGCGCCCCACACTGCAGACACGTTTTTGAGTTACGCGGCTTCTAACATCTTTTGTGTTTTTGGTCGGTCACAAGTGAAGCTAACTTATTCAATCGCAGATAAAAATGTTCCCCTTTGTAAGCCTATGTTTCCAGTTACGAGAAGAGGTCAAACTCATTTTTGATGTCTTTCTATTCTAGATCACAAATGATATTTCCGAAAGAACGAATCTGGGGCATTAAGTCCAATGGAACATTTTCTGGATTCCTCGGAATGGTGCAGAAAGGGGTACGCAAACAAAGGGCAAATATTGTGCCTGACAAAATATGTTGTTATCACCTACCCTGATTTATAAGCACAGAAGAATCAGGCAGGTCAGGACAGTACGTGTATGGCGCTGTTTAACAACATACAACTCTACATAATGCACCAGTGGGTTTTGTGGCATAGCAGGAAGGCCAAACAATAAATCCACTTTCAATATAATGCCAGTAAACTTTCGCACAAACCTTCAATCCACTCTTAGGAGCTACAGCACTGTCCCAGATCGGCCAAATAAGCCCCCTAGTAACATAAAATACCTAGCAGTTAGCGTGGAAGCAATTCTGTTGGAGATATCGGGCTTCGCGGAGCGAATGTTTTATTTGTGATTGCAATTGCATGTCCAGTGTTACTTCAAGCGGATAGGTATACGCGTGTGCGCATGCGCTTATCAGGGTTTAATTTGTAAATTGTCCGCTTTGTAAGGCACGAAAGTAACGAAAAGTGGAGCCATTAATGAAATATTTTAATATCCATCATATTTTGAGGCTTGCACCGCGTAGGGCACCAACTTGTTTCACTTATATCATTCTGAGGGTGTCCAGTCTGGTGCTGTTTGCCTGTGAACAGAAACTGGCATAAAAATGTTGAATACCTTTAAAAACTTGAATCCATATAGGCCATTGCTTAAGCTGTTTCCTAGAGACTGTACATTCATATGATTGCGGCCCCCGGAAAAGAAGCTAGTGGAGAAAAACCAAGAATAAAAATGTACCCGCAATATAACTCAGTAGTAACACATTTCTTTCAGGGGATTGACGTTATGCTTGGACCCATGGCACCTACAGTAGGCAGAGCCGAAGCTGCTGATTTCACCATGCCTTACGACGTAAACTACGTCAGTCTGATGACGTGGAAACCTGTCAAGTTTGTCGACCCATTTAATTTTGTTCTGTCCTTCGACTCAACTGTAAGTTCCCACACAGCACGCATGTTTCAAAACTAATAATGTGTGCGGAATTCCGCCTCCCTGGCCGCAGTTATGTCGTTAAAAGGTAAGAAAGCTGAGCATCACGAGCAACTAAAAAATTTCGTTTGTGGGGCTACACTATTATGATAAAATGTATCCAGTTATGCAAAAAATGCTGAGAAAGCGGAAATAAATTTCTGCTGACCTAATAATAATTATCTTACCATCAAACCAAGCCACTTGCTGTTTGGCATAATGTCTAAATAGGAGGAGCGCTGTTGTAAAACATATACATTACCGGAAGAAATGACCCCGGGGGAAATATACCATATTTCAGGGTGACACTTCTCTGCATTCTCTTCCGAGCACTTTTCTAATATCTTCTAAAATTTGATCCACCCGCAAAAGTCACCCGATTGACGTTCGGCAGCCAGCGATTGCCGTTAATCAAAGTTGGGGCACGGCTTTCCTGGCTGTGCACGAAAGGTTTCTTTCTTTGATATGCCTACCCCCCCCCCCCTTTTTTTTTTTTGGAAAGCCACGTGGTCCTTTAATGCTGAGATATCCGTACAAGTCCGAAAGTCCTGCGCATGTGCAGAATTTGTTTTGCCCCCTTGTAAATGGTGGCACCGGTCAATTCCCGCGTTCCATACCGAGACAGGTTCTCCGCTCTTCTATAACTTTCTAGTGAAAATAAGATAAATTTAGGCGCCATGTCTCATTGTTTACAACCAACCAGCAGTCAGCAGTACCAAACAACTTGTCCTGTAATTGTAAGTTTACCACCGAATCAGCACCTCCGACAAACTAGGCACATCGCAGTGACGAGCGCCCGACTAATGAGAGCATTTAACCGGCGCCTAAATCTATGGAGCCACCCCAAAGAATACAAAGAAACAAATGCACGAAATTTTCAGTTATAATCGCACTGTTGCTTTTGCATTCTGAATACTAGGAAAACGTCTTCCTTTTTTACTGGACGATAGAACAACCACTGAGATACCGTAAAGGTCTACGTGTGATACACCTGGCGCGTCCTAATAATCGTCATAGGCCTAGACTTTGCCTGAAGCCATTTCAACGAAAAAATGACTTCGCTTTTGACGGAAAAAAATAGAATGATTTCTTTATGGCTTTCTTTCATAAGTAACGCTTTCAATAGTTACCGCCGGCCTTACAACGGCATGCCGCAATTTTTAAATCACGTTGAACAGACTACCTGCCCACGAAGCTGAAAAAACATGGTTTAAAAACTTTGGTGGCGCGTTTCCCTCTTCATTAGCGATATTGGTGCGACCTTCAATAGACCTTTAGCTCCGGCACCAAAGTGAAAGGGTGAAAAAGAATCTGGGAAATAATGACCGACATAGTCGTTCATGATCTGATATTTTCTATGTGTTTAAGAGTGTAATAGAAGAAGACGATTTGCGCATAACACTTTCTCGTATTTCTCGAAGCGTAGGTGTGGCTGTGCATCTTCTTCTCGTGGCTTCTGCTTGCACTGGTCACCGCGAAGCTCGACGCCATCGCCGGCCACCTATTCAAACAGAAGAGCAGCTCATTTGCAGAGTTCTACTGGGTCTACTTCAAACTCATCTTCCCAAATAGTAAGTTTGCGTATATTGAGCACTGCACATTTTTGAGACTACGTACATACTACTAAAAACGGAGCGTATGTCGTTTCAGCTGGCCTTAGTTGCTGCCCGATACAGGCTGAGTACGTATCTTCCGAACTTAGAAATCTGAAATAGGCGTTTTCTAAAACACGTCCCCTGACTTTTCGTGCGTATACTTTCGCTGATGTGGGTGCACATAGTGCAGAAGCGAAACAAGCATAAATCATGCCTTTTGTGAAAGTTCGTATGCCCATTGTGAGTGGTAATTGCTTCATAGCACCGGCTTTTAGTTTAAACAGTGACGGAGAACTCGGAGTTAAAGCGACATGGGTGTGGTTTATACAGGTTGATAAAAATTATGTCGACACGCTTTTTTTTTTAATTAGGCGCTTAGATTTACGTGAAGGCCACCTGTACAGTGAGGTTATGCGCCAAGGGGGACATGTAATTCGTTGGTAATTATTGATGTCGGTGGCTTATTAACTAAAATTGAGTAAAAAAACTTTTTAGTGGCTGCAGTCAGTAGGTATGTTTGTACTGAAAAGTTGGATGCAACCGTGTTTCTGCGCAGTTTCATTTCGTAGAATTCTTCTAACGCACCCGTGCTCCGAGACATCGACCTGCGAAGTTTAATTGCCGTCGCATGATTACGCATGCAAGACAGTGGGGTCCAGTGCAAAGCACCCCACTTTTGTGACGTGCCTGCTATGTACGGTGTTTTGTTTGACAACGGGGGGGAGACATAGAAAAAAGGGATAACTGGCACCCTTTCAGTCTTGGCTGGCGTTATCGCAATCTGCAGTATTCGGAACCGCTATCGAACACAGAACAAGAGGGAAGAGCTTTGCGCCGTTCTTTGCTGTCTTGCATGCGTAACCATGCGAACCGAAATTATACTTCGCAGTTCGATATCTCTGAATACGGGTGCGCTAGAAGAATCCTGCCAAATGAACCTGCGTAGAAACACGATTGCGTCCAACTTTTCATACAGACATGCCTGCATACTGCAGCTACTAAAAAGTTCATCATTCAATTATAGCTAATTAAGCCACCGAAATCCACAATTATCCCCTAATTATGCGTCCCCCTAGGCGCAAAACCTCACTGTACAGGTGGCCTTGACGTAAATATAAGCGCATAATTTTAAAAAACTTGTCAAATTAATTTTAATCACGCTGTATATGAAATGTCTGTGGTACCACAAACATTCATGGCCTCACTAGCACATGACGTAGTTTTTCTTGTACGCCATTTGGTTACAACATCCCTGACCGACCATTATGGAGCTACGATCACTCATTTTCCAGCCGCTAAAGAACAGTGGACCAAGTTTTCTAGTAAACCTCAAACAAAGCTAAAAATACCCAAACGATTAGTGCCAAGACACTTGGCCTCTTTAGCTTTTAACGTGGTAGCGTTATTAGGTAAAACATCGCTGGTGAAAACCACTTACCTGTGTTATTCGAAGACCCATTTCACAATAAAAGGTTATTGCCGTCAGAAACGGCAAATGGTTTTATTTTCTGTTTCCTCTCCAACAGCAAAAATTAATTATGCAACCCAAGCATTGAAGAAAGAACCCTGGTTATGGGTCTTTATCCAGTTAGACGCAGCTGTGAATATTATGGAGTTTTTCTGAGTTATTCAAAGAGGCCAACTCAACTGTAATAAACACGGCTATGACCTAAAGGTCCGGGTACAAAAAACTACGAACGAGCATTTCGACCGTATAAAAAGTACTTCAAGACATCCCGAGGCATCATTGCAAAACATTTTCAAATCCTTGTATTTACACGACACTATGAAGAACCGAAAAAATATCATAAGCAATACTAATTTGCCTATTCGGCTGTAAAAAGCATCAGTTGGGGTCTAAAATCAGAAATTACCAAAAAGTATTCTATTGTATCCACCCTTCCTGGTAGCAAAAAACATAATTCTACTTGCCACAAGAAAATACCATGGAGAGAAAAAAAGAAGCTCCTTTAATGTACCGTTTAAACATTATACGTAAAAAGCCTCTTCTATATTACAAATACCACAATTTGAAGTAAACACTTTTAAATGCAGGATGCACCGTCACTGCTAAAAGAGGCATTGCGTTAAGCAATTTATGGCAATGGGCCTTTATTTTGAATTCCAAACTATGAGGAAACCCGGTTTGCTTCTACGAGGAGATAAGTGCAGAAGGTTAGCTGAATATTCTGGAAAAAATTTCTAAAACCAGACGAAAATGACCACCGCCATATGGGCTCATAGGAGGCCATGCCCGTTTGTTTAAGTCGCACTTATGTCCGCAAGGCGATCGTATCGACGATCGGTTCACTGGGTGGGGCAGTACTGCTCTATTGAAAATGTATGAAAACTAGTACATATTTCACGTATAGCTAACCATTCATGGGAAATTTGAAGCTCGTTATAAAATTGCTCGTTTAACTTCTTTATGCTAAATTGGTTGCCACAATTTTTCTCAAGCTTTTACTACTGCAATTTAAAAATATTTCTGTCTGTAATCACGCTAATCTACATCCACAGGCTACCCAAGTTCGAAGGCCTCTTGGTTCCGGCTTCTGATAGGAGTGTGGTTGCTGTCTCTGGTCGTGATCATGGGACTTTTGAACTGTACCCTCACGTCGACGATGCTAGTCCGGAAGACCACCGACTACGTTGACAGCTTCGAAGACCTCCTTCGCTTTCCAGGTGTCAAGATATCCACTGAGAAGCTGACGTACTTCTCTGCAATATTGAAGGTAAAATTTCGCTACTCGTCAGCTCGTCTTGATATTTCTCTTGATATTTCGTAATTAACTGACCTCTTCCATTGGTAATTACAATATTCCAGGGCGTTTTTAAGTTCCCTCCATTGAAAATGAATAAGTGGCTAAAATATCGCACTATCACACTTCTCGTGTCTTTCAGAATTGTATATAAACTGCAGATATATTATAATAAAACATCATAGCTACGATCGCCAAACCGCCAGGGTCATACTATGCATATTGTGGAGGCCACGAACGTTGTGTGCTACAAATTGTTGAAAAGCAGAAAAAGAAATTTTGTCGAGTTGTAGGAATAATAAAAAGGCCGCGAATACTGCTTCCTCAATTACTGCTCAAAAAAAACAGCGCTGGAGATTGTGTCTGGGAACAGCTCAAATGAAGCAAACCAGAAATGATGTTGTCATTATGGATTTATTGGATGCCGCTTACCTCAGCAGAAGCCGAAAACAACGCACAAATTTATTGTTCTTTCACTCATGGCAGGGTCGCCTTGTGGCAAGCAGCCTCACTAAATTTTCTTCTGGGGAATGGTTTCAAAGGGCCACTGAAAGTACATCGCGAAACTGCGAAGCGATTTGCCGCTTTAAGGCTATGGTGCGCCCAAGAAACGTCAACTTTTAGGCAAACTTCCTTGCGAAATACGCTACGTCAGATCCTACCTCGTATTGTGGCCGGTCTATTAGAAAATCACTTAGAAGATATTATAACTTTGCTTACTTAATTTACCATTGTGAATGTGTTTATCTAGTTTCTGGGGGAATCATTTGCCTGCTTCAGGTTTTTTACGTTCAACCTTTGAGAAATAAACCAACTTCAGGCATGTTTAAATAAAAGTCCGCGAGTTTTTCTGCCTTACCAGGGGTGTTTTGTTGCAGAATCTTCTTTGTGCATTCTTATGTACCCTCTAACAACTGTGGAATCGTACAGGCCGTTTAGCCCCTGTTACGTTTGCTCAACACAAACAAAAAGGGTCCAATGTTGTTGCTGCTTGCCTAAATACGGTTTATATGTGCACCAGATAAATACCAGGTGCAGTGTCCGGCTCACGGCAGTCCTTTCAATAGCGATTACTCTGTAGTTATTTAGCGGAATGTAAAATATCTTCGCGCAGCTTATATTTGGGGCGAAATCTTGCTTTGTGCGCAGTTTCTAGTCTAACACGTTGCGCGTTCAAGCTCCAGAACCACGAAACTATCCTATTGAAACGCCGGGGGAATAAAATTTGATAGCGAATTACACAAAAAATATTCAAAATCCTGAAAACTGCTTTCAGAGTTTTCATCTCCTGGTCGACTTTTTGCTTTATGTCAAATGTCATTTTACTGAAGTGATTTTAATACGTTCCTGAGAGGACGGAATTTTGAGCGAGAAAGCGGGGAGGCTAATAAAATCACGTAGAAATTGGGGAGAAAAATATTCAATAGTTCAAACATACTGACATGCCTGTATTCACCGTGACTTCGCAGAATCCCGTAGGAGACACCTTCAAGAAACTGAGCAGCCAGCACGAACAAGTGGTCGGAATATACCAGGCCGGAGCTGTGCTGGAGAGTGTCATGAACCAAGTCCTCCAAAAGAAACGAGTTATGATTGGCACCGACGTGATGCTCAAATCGCACGTAGCAGACCATTTCGTGAGGACCGGCGAGTGCAGACACCACGTCACCAAAGGCCAAGGTGGGATCATGCACATTGTGATGCTGCTGCGGAAAAGCCTACCTAAGCAATTCAAAAGAAAGCTTGACAAATAGTAAGTATGCATTATGTAAGTATAGCAAGTATGTAAGTATAGCAAGTATGCGAATAGATAGCAAACAGTCCCCCTCTGTTCGAAACCGAGCGGTGTTACAGACGCAATACTGTGTTCCGATGTAGGTACAAGTTTAACACCTGCAGCATGCATTCAGCGAAATTTGCAGGTTTGCAACCAGTGCAGCCAGTGCAACCAGTGATCAAAGCATCCTGCCGTACAGCTTTCGTAACGCAGGCGTAGGGTCATGAGTTCCGGCCCAGTACTTCTTTGGTTTTCCCCCCGGGTGGAAGCCTGCACGCGAGGAAAAATTAGCATCCCGGGCCTTAACTTGTCGGAGACCATGTGAAACCTGGTGCATGCAAGCAGAATGGAAGTCATACATGGGACAGAAACAGCCGCGACGACGTCCCAGCAAAAGTTAGGGGCAGTAACCTACATGAAGGTGCTTTTGGTTTTAAGAGGCTTTTGTGGTAATGTGGTGCATAACATGACCTACATTTTGCAACAGAAGATTTTCTATTACGCATTTAAACAACGTCGCTGAGCAGTTTTCAAATATGATGCTTCAGGAAATTTTGAGCATACATTCCTAAAGTAATTGAAGCGTTCAAAAAAGAAATATACGAAACGTCAGGAATATTAAAGATTTATCGATTCTCCGCAATATCTTTCGCGTCTATTCAAGCAGGCGGGATGATACCCGGATCAACGCTACCTGCCCAACGGCTTCAGGCGGGCTAACAGTCTTTAATGCACACCCTGGGTAGTGAACATGGTTTAACAAATTTTTACTTAAACGGAGCAGGACGTGAAGAACTGCTTACGCACAACTCCTAAGTAAAATATGACCACAAGTACGTTCTTTTCTTTCCTGTTATCATTTTTATGTAAGCTTTCTGCATTTGGGGAGAAAACATGGGTTTTGTAACATGAAAATTTTTGTGCGTCGACTACGGTACCACATTTTCATTGGAACCTGTATTTCCCAAAAATTTGTAAACCACTCAAATTGTGTCCCATTGTGCCCAAAGTTTACAAAGTATGCGAAGCAGTTTCAAACATCGTGTTTCGACAGAAATGTTTTTCAAATGCTGTGTGCTCTTCAATTACTCTATTTTTTACTATAATTGTTACTCTTTCTCCTGCATGCGGTAAACAAAAATT